>JACCIY010000377.1:0-142046 GCA_025506505.1 Flaveria sonorensis
TTTATGCAAGTTAAATTCACAGGTTATTTTATCAATGCTACTAGGATATGACTATTATTAAAGCGATGGGCAATGGACGTATCGGTTGACGTTTGAAAATGAAGAGAGTTTTATTGAATATAAATTACACACATGCATATAAACAATGATCAAAACGAAGTATAGGAGCTGTGATGTCATTCCAGCTCATAACATTAAAGTAATGACGTATATAACGTAATAAATGTATTTGTGATTATTAAAAAAACCTTAAATAATATCTTCATGATGATTGGTATCATTCTATAATCATTTAATGAATCACGACCCGACAACTTGGTGAAATTTACATTTTCTTACTCTATTAAACTATTTGAAAATTTGTAATTGTTTTCCACGGAGAAAAAATATAAATTTTTAAGTGTTGGTGTTCAGTGATAATATGGTGGCAATGATGTTAACTAGTGTTAGGAGACGATTGTGTGATGGCAATAGTGTTAATTAGTGTTAGGAGGCGATGGTATGGTACGCAATGGTGTTAAAATAGTATTGGGAGACGAGACGACTGTGGGTGTTGTAGGCGGTGACGATTGGTGGGTGTGTGTAATAATAGTATGGGGGGGGCCGGAAGGTTGCATAGATGAGAGGTATCGGTGGGGATCGTCATAAATGCTTGTTTAATTGTAAATGATCCTAATATATATATATATGTGTGTGTGGCGTGCGCGCGCGCGTATCTTTTGTTTTTGTTTTTAAACTTTTTCATTAACACTTAACATATGTGTGGATTCATACATAAAAGTATGCAGTCTAACATCACCATGAAATATTGTGGTTGGAGTCGTATTTTAGCTTATGATATCTAGATACTAGAAAATTCATCCACGTGCGTAGTTCCGACTCCAAATGTTATATTACTAGGTAATAAACTCGTATATTACACATGTGTGTATAATAAAAATTATATAATTCTATAATATGTACAAAATACACATTGAAGTATTTTATTACACATAGCAATGAAAAATAAAATACAATGACATTTCATGAATGTGAATCGGTTAATGTGTGTCTTTGTTGTATAAACGTGAAATGGTTAATGTGTGTCTTGGTTGTTTATATGGTAACAGGTAAAAAATGTATAAATAAATTAAAAAAGAGGGATTTTAAATCTCAAAAATCTTGATAGTTTGTTATCTTAAAAAAAGTTAACAATTTTATATAGATAACATATTTTATATAATCAAAATCAACTTGAAGATAATGTAAGAATGAATAATATTTAAATCCATAAAAAATTTCATAAAATAGGAAATTAAGTATATTTGATTTACCAAAAAGTTCGAATTATCAATAATTTTATAGGATCCATATACATGTTGTTAGAGCTGGTTACATCCGCAAATTCTGAAATCCGTGTCATTAGTGCTCGGGCATGAAAAAAATTAGAAGAAGCATTTTGGTGGTGACATGGTCTCATGGTCTAAAAGGTAAAAATCATTTATTAAGTAAGGGATTAATAAAACTTTATGACATACTTTTATAATCATGTCAAAAAGTAACTAGTTTTATACCATTAGGTTTGATGATTCAATAAACACAAAAAAAATCTTCTAATACACTTAGATTTACAGGTTTTAGTTTTAATGTAATAAAAATAAACCAATTGTCGTAGAAAAAAAACTATTTTTGTGATTTTCGCATTGAAAACCTTGACTTAACTTTGAGCGTGTGGGTTGGTTAAATAAAGTTTTATGTTAAATATATCATTCAAAAGAGACTTGAACACAAAATGAGACCTTATATACCACGATGCCATCAGTCCCTCATATAAAGACAATCCCATACGGACAAAAACATAAGACTTTGGTGGACTTTGGTGCAAATTATTTTTAAACGGCAATAGGATTTAATTACTCATTAAAGTATAACAAATGCTAGACAAGAAGTATAAGATTTTTTTTGGTGCAACATTATATAGAATTTTACAAATTAGTCCCCAACTTGAAATTTTTGAACTTTGTGATTAGTACACGACAGCTGGTATGGCCAATAACAATTAAAGCGGTGGAGTCGGTTGGTGGCTCTCCTTATTAAGTATATTATACTTCATGAAGACGTCTATTGACAAAATAAACAAAAAATAATATTATATTGAAAAATTATATTGAAAAATTATATTTAACTTTTAAAAGACACGCTAAAAGTCCACATCTTAGATGTTATGCCTCTTATAGTGAAGATCATTTCAAACAGTTATGTAATTAAAACGTTTAGATAAAAGTAAACATGGTTAGACCGTTATAAAAACTTTCAAAATAAATCTATTGACCTCAAATGGTATGAAATGTTTTAATATATTCTTGTACGTTCAAGTCTGGTCACAAAAATACGGTGTAGTTTAAAAGTGTAAACGTAACGTGTGAGCCTTAAAAAACAAGTAATGTTTATATAGAAATGTACGTATAAGTTATACCGTGTCGCAATGACATATTGAAACTAAGAAAGCATTAGAATGTGCAGATAAAATCTAAAATAACATCATATTATATCAGGGTCGGTTCGAACGAAACTTACATCGACACGTAAAGAAAAATAAACACGTCACAATGATGTATTTTTAAATAATATTATTTTTAAAACTTACAGGAGAAAAACAAATTATGAAAAAATTAATTCTAAAAATAATTTATATTTTTAATCTTAAAACCTCAAAAGGAATAAATGGGTGTACATGATTGATCATTTTCTATTTATTTTTAACCATTTCACTAACCAATTCACATACTTTGCGAACTGTTATAGTATATGTAGACTGCTATTACACGTATAAAATAGAGGTGGTCAAATTATAAAGAAATAAACTTTAATTGCTTAATTTTAAATGTGAACATTTTCGTTGTAGCTAAAAGTTTGTTTTTATATAGATAGATATTGAAACCTCATCTTAATAAATACACATTAAGCAAGCATATATCAAGCACACGTGAGCAAATAAGACGATGCACAAACATTTATAGCAAAGGAAGGAGACAATTGCTCAAATGCAGTACTCTTAAGTTTGAAATTTAAAGTGTTAGTTGTTAAATACATGACAAAAGTATACCATGTGTCACTTGATCGTTTAGTCTTTTCATTTTTCACGTGATCACACTAATAGACATAACACGGTCATCTAGGCTTTAGCTGGATAAATTGAACAGATGATGTGGTACTGAAGATATTGAATATTTTCCAACTCTTTTGCTCTATTTACTTACCACTCTTCTAAAAGACATACGTATTCTTACAACAAAATCTTATCAACGAGTTCTCACTATTATAAAATTAACGGTTATCTATGTAACTAGACAACACCTCTCAACCAGAAGTGACCTCATATTCGTCTAAATGGTGTCAAGAACCCTAGTAAAGGCAGCAAATATACATTACTTTTTATGAATACTAATCTTAATCTTGGATTTGTTTGTTTTAGAAAACCATCTTTTTCTAGAAAACAGCCATAGGCTAAAATATTAGAGGTGATATATTCAAGTGGTTGACTTGAAATAATTAGATTTTTTAAATGTATAAAACTAAAAAAACAGCTAAAAAAAAGAGTTATTAAAGCGTTATGTTTGTTTCCTAAATTTATGTGAGTGTATTCTTATATTATATGATAGGGTGTTAAGTGGTTGTGAGTGAAAAATATGGAAAATTTAATGTTCGATCTGTATTTTTGGGAAATAATGTTTAAAACCCTATAACGTTTTAAATATTTTAAGTGGTTGTGAGTGATGAGAGAAAAAAAAATAATAATAAAAATATAAAAATATTATTTAATTGAAAAAAAAAAATAATTTTTAATATATTATATAAAAAATGAGAAATAAGTTGTAAATGTTTTACATAGTAAATTCAAACGGTTTACTATTTATTTTTGTTATTTTAATAATAAAATCGTTTAAGAAAATACAATATGTGCCCCTCGTGGTTATGTAATGGTCAAATATGACCGGTGGCGCCGGTCAACGGTTGAAAACCATCTTCTTCTTCCTTCAAGACTGCTTCTTCTTCATTCCTCCATTATCATATATATATATATCACACACACACAAAACACATATAATCGATGAACTTGAGAGCTTCAATTTCAAGTTTCAAATGCTAAATTAAGATCTCAATTTCGTGAGTTTTGTTTTCAATTGCTGAAGAATCATCGTGCTCTGCAATTTCTGAATCTGATTTCTTCAAGCTTTCGCCTGATTAGCCATGGCGGTACGTTAATCTTCTTGAAATTGAAATGGGTGTTGTTCGAATTGCGTTTTTAGGTTGATTTTGTGCTTAATTTTCATTAAATTTGCGTTTATTGACCTGATTATGCGGTCTACATGCTACTACTAATCATTCAATTAACGTATTTTGGGAATTGTTATCTTTCAAGGTATTGCAGAAGTCAATTAGTCAACATAAGTTCTTGATGAATCTGTTTGAATTGTGTTTTTTGTTCAGAAATCGATAATAATCTTGAATTTAGTACTCCCTCTTGCAATAATTTCAATTGGGGTGCTATTTTGATCATGGAAAATATCCAATTTGGGGATTAAAAGTCAAGAGTTGACTTGATTTGAGGTAGTGTCAATGTTGCTGATGAAATTAATATAATTGTTTTAATCTCTGATATGATTATGAATTACTTCAAAATGCTACTTAGATCTGAGATTGTATTGATGATTGAAGGTTGATGATTTCTTGAAGATGTTATTGATGAAGTTGACTTTCGTTGACTATATATATGTTGCGTAATCGAACTGATATATGTTTATTAGAACATTAATGTACAACTCGAACATGTTTGAAGCAAGATTTAGGTTTACTAACAAGGACGGGAATTAGGTTTGAATTTTTATGTTTTAACCATAATGTGCGGATTCTTCAAGAGAATATTCACATTTCAATAATTATGATCGTCTAGTTGTTTGGAGCCAAAATGGTCGCATTTGAGGAAGTTTAACGGTCTAGAATCTTGAAGTAGGGCGTTCTATGGTTCATGGTGTTTGAATGTGTGTTTGAAATTGAATATCGAAACTTTGATAGTCTGTTTGGATTAGTTTTTGGTTTGAATCGGTAGCAAGACTACGGGTTGACAGTAGTATGAAATGAGAACAGAAATAGATTTTCAAGCCCGGACCCTTTGAGTAGGTATGGTTGATAGGTTGCAACTTGCAACCATGTTTAGTCAACCAATACCATTAGATGATTAGTAGATTGAGGTTAAGGATTTATAGGTAATTTTACATCTTAATAACGATAATCAAAAGATCAGTATTATGTCACTTTTACCCAAACACTCAAAACTAATAATAAGTTAAAATGCATCAAAACACCCCTTACCGTTAGTTTGTAAACTAGACTTGAATTCGAGTGTTTTTTTGTTTGTTTGTTACTTTATTGTTTGTTTAAATAAGCATAGTTGTTCATATAGCTTATATAATGAAAGCAAGGTCTCTAGGTCCATTATCTAGTTCCATTATCTAGTTGTTAAATCGGTCCATACCACATGCTCAATTACTCATCGCCCGTCAAGTATCAAAAATACGTGTGGGATCAAATACGCCGTTAGTTTGTTGAAAAATACATGTTGTGATTCTCAAATATAATTCTTACTATTTTTACTTTTTAGTTTTTATATAATTTTATTACCAAAAAAATTAGAAATATAAAACGAGTGGATTAGTAGATTACTCAACAACCCAAGAACAAAAGAAAATAGAAATAGAAGTAATAAGTTTACATGTAGGGTTCAAGCAAATGGATATGTATGTTTTGGCCTTTTGGGTAATCAAGCTAAGTATCGCACAATAACATAGTAGTTCCACACCCATAGAATTATTTAAACTAATCACATATTAGCCTCTACCTATATAGTAAATGCTTTTCCCAAATGTTCGGAAATCGTATGTTAAGTTTGTGTTTAATTTTCATCCCTACCTTATATTTAAAAAACTTTTAAAATTAAGTTGTAAAATTTGGGTTGAGGAGTCTCTTTTAAAAGCCTTTTCTTTGACTCCACTTTTTTCCGCTACCAACATGTGAATAAGATTCATCTAAAATTTTTTCATTGACGGCACTTTTTTCATTTGAATAAATTTCATCTAATTCTTTTGTATGATAAAAGAATAAAAAAATAATATCTAGCTTGAGTTCTCAAAATATATCTATATGTTTATAGTATTAATACAAATTTATCATTGTATATGTACACATTATTTTCAGGTATAATATTACATCAAGAACCTCAAAAATCACATAATGCATTTATACCTATGAGTTTATGACCTATCACATTGATATGACGTTGGAGAGAAAGAAAGGTCGTGTGTCGCTTTATGTATTACACTTAAAATTTAAACGATGATTTCGTAACAAATATTGGTTTTGAAAAGTAATCTCTCAATATGTAACTGTATTATTTACTTTAACATTGTTAACTATGTGCAGCAGCGTCCAACAGTACCAAAATTTGGCAACTGGGGTGAAGATGATGTTCCTTATACAGTTTATTTCGACAAGGCCCGAAAAGGTAAATCAGGTGGACAAATGATCAACCCAAACGACCCACAAGAGAACCCTGAAATGTTTGCTGATAGAAGCCCACCACCACCCGCTCCCCGGCCCAGACCCTACACTGAACCGGATGAGCCCATCCACAAGCGGGCCGTTCGGCCCGCTCCTGACCATCGGGTTACCCGGAAGACAATGAGTATCCACCACCTAATGATAACCCAGGGAGGAGAATTTCTGGTGGCTCAGCCCATCAACGTGGCGGTCAAGGAGCGGCTGTAGGCCGTCCTGCGAAGCATAGTATGGGGTCTGACAGTAGCTTGACCGGTCACCGCTGCACCCACATTATCAGGCAAAGGTCACCGGGAAGGGTAGCGCGTCCCCGGTTTGGGAAGGAAAAAATTCTTATGATAGTAGTCATGGTACCCCGGCCCGATCAAGAATGAAGCCAACTCGAGGCAATGACTCGGTAAGTTTTCTGTTATGTACTTTGACTTTTGAGGTCAACCCTATGATTTTAAAGTTCAAAATATTACGGTAATTTTGTGTCAAAATTTTATAAAAATAGTTATCTAATAGTGGAGAATGTGTTCCGAAGTTAGATGCAACCATCAGTTTCTTGTTTAAGTCAACAAATTCATACCAATTTCAAGTTAAAATCCAGTTTGTTTGACTTCAGAAGTCAAATGTAGCTTTTTGTTGGTCAAAACGTAGATCATTTGGATCTGCCACACACAAACATATGTGCATGTATATAGTTTTAGATTTTTATATAGAGCTGGCAAAGGGGATGGTTAGGGCGGGAAATTGGGTAACGGGTCAAAAGTGTAATTTAAAACAATTTTCCAAAACTTTTATTTAAAAAAAAAAATTTGTGTCAGATATGGTTACAATAGTTATATTATAACAACAAATATATAATTTTGAATAGAATTGATCTATGAGGTTTACATCAGTTATATATGTCTAACATATTTCCTTTAAATATATTTTCTATTTTTTGATCTGTTAAAAATTACTACAAAACCCATGTCAACACATTCATAAGTAACTGGTCAATTATTGATTTAACATCTCGTACTCTTCTTATTACTACTTAGTACTAACATTTCCCTGCATTACGTTTTCACCCTCAGCCCGATAGAGGAGCAGCGGTTCCAAGATTCGGAGAGTGGGATGAAAGCAACCCGTCATCAGGAGACAACTATACTCATATCTTCAACCAGGTGCGTGAGGAACGTGTAACCGGTTCACCAATGCCATCCGGGCCGGATGCAAGACCAAATTACAATATTCCCAGAAACCAAAAACCCAACAAGGTATCATCATTTCTTAATTTATATTCTTTTAACTAAATTTCTGTATACATTACAAAGATTGTAACACATTATATTGGTTTCTTGTGAAGCAATGCTGCTGCTTCCCGTGGTAGAAGAGAGGGAAGATTTTTCGGATTTTGGAAGATTTGTGAATAGCTCTAAAGGGCTCATCTATGCATACATGAAAATGGATTCTTTTATTTGAAATTTGTAAGTGTGATTTTGTTATTGTGGGTGTAATTGGTTTTATAAGATCATGAGGAGTTGATGAGTGACTTTGAGTTTATATATTTGGTTGTAACAAAACCAGTAGATATTCTTTCATTTTGTTGCAATGGATTTGCATGATGTTGATGCTAGTGAGTTGCCGCGTGTCACCCAACCCCTCCAAGGGCCGGTCTAGAAAGGGCTCGGGCTGATCTAGAGAGGGTTCGGGTATGCATGTCTCATACGAGGCATTATGCAACTTTTCTTTTGGCGGGCATACATTGAACATATCATAAAGACAAAATCTTAAACTGAGAGGAGATAAATAGTACATTACAACAAAAGAGAAGAAAAACATTAACCATACTTTCCATTTTCTCAATCCGAATCCGACATTTTCCCTCTATTTTTTATCCAAAGGAAAGACTTTGACATGATGTCGCCAGATATCGTATCCACATTTCTTTGCCTCGAGTTAAAGTTTGATTCGTTCCTCCTCCTTCTCCAGATGAACCACAACATGATCAAAACAACTGCAAGGATTAATTTTTCTAACTTATTGTTGCCTCGAAATAATGCAATCGACTCCAACAACTTGCTCACTGTGTCTCCTTTAGAATTACAGAAATATGAGAGTGAACAACACCACTCTGACCAAACAAAATTCACAGCTTGGATCTACTACTAATCTAATAAAAATGCAAAACATGATATCATCCGTCGTTGTTAGAGACTCCTTGCTAATGATTAAAGAATTCTAAGTTCTTCGAATCATCCAAATTTCCAAATAGAAGAGTACATCAACATCGTTCTTACTTTATCTCCAAATTAAAACATCATTGGGAATTTGAGAGAGATTCGATCTGTTGAAAGGGATAGAGATAAAAAGACTATTTCCATTTTAAGTCACTTTCAAATAAAAAGATACAAAGTTACACTTTTTTCTAGTCAAGTTACTTTTTAGTCGGATCTTAAAAGGTACTCGAACACCTCAACTTAAAAGTTTTCGAGAAAGCGGAACACGTTTTATAACCATTCTTCGAACAAAGCATGTTAACAATAAGATTTTAATAAAAATTTTTGAACAAATATTTTATAACTATACCACATATCTTACAGTTTTATAAATTTAAATCACGTTATTTTATAGAGAATAAATATCATACCGTTAGATCACTAGGCAATAGTGATTTTAACAATAAAATAAAATAAAAATCTTTTTAAAGACTAATTGGATCACTAACGGATGACCCACCCGATCATCTCCATTACTTGAGAACAGAACATGGGGGCACTATGCTGACAGGTCTTCGAAAAAAAATTCGTACGTCACTAGGCAATAGTGATTTTAATGAATTAATTTGATGTTTTAGGTAGGGCTGGCAAATCACGATCTGTTTATAACACGATTAAACCTGTTTAATAAAAAATATTTTTTAGTTTTATACATTTTAATTAAAATCAGGACGTTAGACTGTATTATTTCATATTTTTGGTTTGTAAAAACATATAAAAATGTTATGCGCATAATATATGCAAGTAGTTAAACAAGTTTTTTGTATGTTTGATACGGATTATGAGCGTTTTCGTTAGACACCGACCCTACCGTTGATGCGAAAATCATCAGGTTTATGTTCTTCAAATACTCCCTCCATTCTTCTTCACAAACCCTGGCAGTGTATAAAACTATGAATACTTTCACATTCTCCACCTATATTATCATTCTATCACTTTAGGATCGATGTCGCTCGGAGAATAGCAACAGGTAGGTTTAATTTCATCGCATTTGCAAACTTCAATCAAGTTTTCGATCGTCATCGTGATCAATCACTTGATGTTTATGTTTTAATCTGTTTACTGCGTTTTGAAGGTTATTTGTAGATGTCATCTTGTTCTCGTACGAACTTTGGTTAGTTTCTCTTCGTTTTTGTTGAATGTGTGTAATCAATTTTACATTCATTCATGATCGTAGAGTTTTCGTTTCTAGGTTTATGTTAGAAAGTAGAAACCTCTATCATTATGTGTTATAGACTGATAGCTTTTACAGTTAAATTGGCTGAGATTATGCTTAATTTGAGGACTCTGGATGTGTTGATGATTTCGTTTGTTTGCCTTTAGATGTGTATCAGAATTTATCATATGTTACTCTATCTAAAACATTTATAATCTTCTGGTAGAAGAAACTTGCTGAACTCAGCTGCTGAGTTCTTAATATGAGCTCTATGTTGGTCAGTAAAATAGACGAGTTCTAGAGTCACATTGATGTTAATTTCGACCACTGGTTGCCAAGGGTAGTGAATTGTCTCATAAGTTGAAATGCATACAGCTTCTAGTCCCACTATTGAACAATATTTCAAATCGTTAAATAGCGAGCAGAATCTTTAATTGGGTCGAGGCTTTGTTTGTAGTTTTAACAATGCTATTTGACAATAGTTTATCAAAGATCAAACACATGTTAGATTTTCAGTAGTGGATGCTTTATTTTGCTTGAAGATTTGACATAGACGTCTTTTCCTGCTAGAAAAATAAGCAATGAGTACTCAGGGACGACCTAGGAGGTATGCAAGAAATGGTAGGAGAAGGAGAGAAGTGTTGGATCTTAATGTTCATCCAGTTGAAAACCTGGAGCAAGCAGGAGGGCCTGCCCTTTCGGTGGATCAGGGTGGTCAAGTTCATCAGCCAGCTGGATCCACACAACCTGCACCAACTGATGCTGGGGAGTTGGATGATGATATAGTTATATCATCACTCAGAGCATTTGAAGAAGTAAATTTTATATTCCAGAGGAACATGTTGTTTGTTTTTCTACTTATATTGTTTGGGTTCACATCATTAACTTGTACTTTGTCTTCAGGCTAAAAATAAATCACGAAGGACATTGTTGGTTGATGTGGAGGCTGGTAAGACTACGATCTCCAAAATTTGCTCATTCATGCTCACCTATATTCACTTCATGACACTATTATAGCTACTTTTCTTTCTGAACATCAGTTCATATTTAAATGCGTATTTAGATAAACTTTTTAGTATGTTACTGGCCCGTGGATGTATCTTTGATAAATACAGAAAACTTGCTTCGATTTCATGTCAATTCTTCTGACATATCATGGCATTTTAAAACAAAAGCAAAAGGTATATCAGTCAGTCAATCTGTATCATGGTTGAGCATGTGTGATTGAATCCCAAGTGTAAGCTGCCAATTTTCCAAAATTAATCCCTTTTGCAGATTATAGCTTGAAGCGATGCCTTCTGTTGGATACATACTTATGATATTGTATGAAAGCCAGGATATATATCTCATTTCAGTAATTTCCACCCTTGCTAATGCATTATCATTTGGTTATATGGTGGCTATTGGTTATGGGCAAAACATAAGTGCTTATAAGTTTATGGTGAAGGGCATATGTAATAGTAAATGGTTCATTAGATTTTATTGAAGGTGTTGCACACCTTCAAACATACAAATATAGGTTTTAATGATATAATCAATTGAGAATTCAAGAGAATTTTCTGTTATATTTTGAGGGATTTGATTGTTAGATAATGTCATATCATCCTATGCCTTATAACACAATAATTAATGTGATGTGTATGGCAGAAGAAGTTGCTATTAGGCTTGGTCTTATCCAGGCAAAGAAGCGTAGAAGAGGTCATCCAAATCCACCAATCATCAATTGTGAACTCTATGTAAATTTGGATGGAAGTAGTGGCTCTATGGTAATAATATTTTTTATATCATTTTTCTTTCTATAATTCTGTGTTTGAAAATAGTTAGCAAGCTATGAGTTTTAGTTAGTTTTTATTTTTCCTGACCGACTACAACTTCTTATGTATCGATTATCAAGAATCAACCTTTTGCTAGGATTAGGATATAGATCGAAAGTCCAGCTTTTATGAGCCCTATAGCTTCAAACCTGGGTCTCCTTTTATGTACATCCCAGTGGTGGAAAAATGGATGTGTTGAGTGGTAGGTCCTTTGAATCAGATTGGGTAATCTTTGAACGGTTAGATGCAAAACAGTTATTGTGATATATATATATTTTTATTTATGTTTTTTATAATAATTAGTCTGTTGATGTAGTATAATTTTTTGAATTATATGATGTAATAGACTTTATGCATTAAATTACTCTTTCTGCAAACTTTGACCCATTCATTCCGTTTTACTTGTTAGAGATAAATAGATCATAACGCGACCCAACCCACCTAGTAGCCGGTTTCACATCGTTGAATATCTTAAGTCTAGATTTCTGAATTCAGCAACCTGTTGCATGCAGCTTCACTCTTTACAAGTGTCAATTTTGTTGCAGGCATATTAAAATTGTTAAGTATTAAATATTTTATTTGTTGTGACCTTATGTTAAGCAAGTGAACATAACTACACAAGTTAAAAAATCTTTTTTTTCTGTTGTGTAATTGCAGAGGGAGAGAGCAAAGTTCATCTTTGAATATCTCAAGTTCAAATTTCTGAATTTGGCAACTTGTTGCTTGCAGCTTCATTCTTTTCGAGTGTCAGTTTTGTCGCAGGAGTGTTAACATTGTTTTGTTTTTATATTTTATTTATTATGACCTTATGGCAAGCAAGTGAACATAACTACACAAGTTAAAAAGTACTTGTTTTCTGTTTTGTAATCACAGAGTGATAGAGCACAGCACATTGGGCCGCTGCTGCCGCCACCACCACCACAACCAACGGAACCAACCTTCAGCTGTCCTGTTTGTATGGATCCATTAATTGAGGAAGTAGCCACAAAGTGTGGTCACATATTTTGCAAGGCGTGCATCACTGCAGCAATAAGGGCTCAGCATAAATGCCCTACATGTAGGAAGAAACTTACAAACAAAATTTTTATCGGGTTTACCTCCCTACCACCAAGTGAGCTCAAGGTGTGTATACCAACCTTATAACTATTTTTCCTCATCTTTTTTCATTTATTTATTAAGATAACATACTATTGTTATTAACAATGCAATTTAGGACGTTCTAAACAGTGGTATCAATGTACCTTGAGTGCCTTCAAACCGTTTGACATTTACTCTTTTCAACTAAGTATTACTCTTTTGACCTGTCATCGGTTAATGATCAGAATTGGTTTACTTTTATATAAGCGGGTTCAAATTGTCTTCTCTAGTCTTTTTTGCAAGGGTATTCCAGACCAATCTATTTTAGAACCGAGTCAATTTCCTTTTTTTTTCTCTAGGATTACATCAATGTAAGAATGACCTGTTAACCTGTTATACCTTTACAAACTCATAACGCTGCTAACTCACACACCCTATAATTTCTACAATAATGCTGGTTTGTCCCTCTTTGACTTTTGTTTTTCTATTTTTGTCTTTGCTGGAGGATATTATAGGTGATTGATGATATTTTAAACAATTTTCTAGAATATATATAATTTAATGCTTGGTTTTGCCTACTGCTGACGTAGAGATGACAACATGGGCGGGTGGGGTATCGGCCTAACGGGTCTTGCTGATCCACCATCACTTTTGAGTCTTGCTAGAGGATATTCTAGAGATGGTTGACAGTTTTAAAGAAAAATTCCTAGAACCTAATCTCGTCTAATGTTTAATTATGCCTGCTGATGTAGAGGTGACAAAGGGGTGGGTGGGGTAAAACCGTCACCTTTTTGTCCTTTTTTTTGATTATGTATTTAATTAATTAATTAATTAATGTGTTAAATATGATTAAGGAATCTTTGTAATTAGATAATAATATAAGAAGCTTTTTAATAAAATGATAAGATGATTTAGGATGTAAGCATTTAAATACATGCTAGACAACTTTTCTCCCTTCTAATCCATATGACACTGTTTATTTTTTTGCTGCTTATCATACATTTTCCCTGTATTCTTAGCTACCGGAGTAGCCTGTTTACGTGACTTGTATTCATATAAATGGGTTAAGTTTTAGCAATTCTATGCTGAATTCTATGCTGATGGGGCTTCATGTACTGATGACAGGTATATGGCAGACCGATAGACTTGTGTTCTGTGTTATCATATATATGGGTTGAATCTGAACTCGTTGAATGATATTATGGACCACAGTTTTGTTGCATCTGGTAACCTTAGGTTGCTTGGTCTTCTTATGTGTAAAGTGTGAATCGATATGTTCGAACCTGTGCAGCTCATTGTTCCTTTATATATGGATTTTGTTGGAATATATATGAAATCTGATTTGCACATGATATCTGAACAAGGATCCCATAGCAAGTTACACATCTCCTGGAAAACCTGTTGGATACCTGTATGATCATAAGCTCCCTATAGAATCCTTAGTGTGACTAAGGTAGCCTGAAAAGGTGGGTTGGGGGGTACCCTGGTCATGGGGTTAAAGCTGAGGTGAAGGACAGAAGTCAATCCCGATATTTGAGTTCTCAATTTGTATATTTTTTTTTCAGGTTATAGAGTTTATGGGTCCGATTACGCCTTTATAAAAGATTTGGCGTATCAGCCTTATGTCCAATGGTAATATAAAAAACCTTACCTATATTAAACACACACAAAACATATTCGGGTATATGTTTTGCACTCATACATTGCTAAGAAAATACCTTATTTGCGTATAATATTTTCATGCTCGTATTGGTCTATAAGTCCAATCAAAGTATCAAACATCTGATAGCATATAAAACAAAGAGACACAATTGTATAATGGTACACGCAAAGATGCTTCTTTTGTTCTTTGTATTGTTACCGAACGCAAAGAGGATATCCAACTAGGGATTTAATATGAGTTTTATCTGTTTTTCTTTTGTTTACAAGTGTTATATTGTTTCAGGCCTACTAAGGGTTGTCCTAGCAGGATTACTTGCTGTGTTTACATATCAATGAATATATATTTGGGTTTACCGAAGCGATACTATTATATTGACTTGTACCTTGTGCAGTGAAGTTATAACGTCGTTTAAAGTAGGGTTATACTGTTATCTGATTAATGTTATTTAGACACATGAAATCAATAAGACAGTTTTGGTTATGGTTAGTATAACCGTCAGTTTGTTTCATTCACATATAAATACAGGTGTCAATGTGTCATGAATATTTTCCACTCCCATCTATTCAACATGACCTGCCAAGGATAAATAGGCTTGGATGGAAGACGGTTCTGGATATTTATTGTTCTTCCCCTTCGGGTATCGTTTAAATGAGACATTTGTTCACATTATTAGATTAATTGGATAGCACTAAATGTTAATTGCTTTCGATAGAGAGTCAGTTTAAATAGAATTCTTACAAGATTGGTGTTACTATAAAGAAATATTAACTGTTTCTTCTTCAGCATGTGTAAACTGTGGTGGGGCGAACAAACGTGTAGACCACTCGCTTTCTGCTCTGGTGGAGCGAACGAATGTGCTGATCATTTGTCTTCCTATGGAGCAAAATACACTTATGGTCCAGGTTGTGGTAACCAGACGAAAAAGGTGTTACAAACCTATAATTTTCAACAACACTGTTGGGATCCAAGTTCAAAAAAAAATAAACATGTTGCAAATGATAGTGTTGGCAACTCTGCGGTTCATATGGAAAACCATAAATAAATGAATTTTCAACAATAACTATCTACACTCAAAGTTCTAAAGTATATGAATATAGTCTTTCTTTTGGGAACTACAATTATTAGATTGTAACTATTATTACATTAAAAACTTTGGTGTATGTTTAACTTAGTTTGTGACTTGTATCTTATACAACTAGTTTTATACCCGTCCGGTGGTCGGGTACTGTAACGTGATAATTTGCTGTATACATAAATTTTAAGACATGCTTACCCGTTTCCTTAAACATGTATATTCAAGGATTTCTAAAATTTGCTTATATACATTTATAAGATAAAAAAGCTTCAAAAAAATTAAAATATAATACGGAGCAAGTACTTTCTATATGAAGGTATGCCACCCTAAAATTGATTAGCCCTCTCAAGGACTTGAACAAAAAAATTGAGAATTGCAAACCAGTAAATGTACCATAATTATAGCTTCAGATTCGATAAAATACACAGTTAAAAAGAAAGAAATGAGTGAGTTAGTGGAGAGTTAGGTCCAAATGACATATGTTGTTCTTGGGACGCTTTTAATTTCTCGGCTCCAAACGTACTTGTTTTGCTTCATATAAACTCACATTCATTGTTCTCACGGTCATGTGTGCAAACTTTTACATCTTCTTATCGGCCTTAACTTCTTCTTGAATGTGCTGCCAAGAAGAATAAAACTGAAAACTTTAAGAACCCTAGTGATAGATGTAATTTGTTTGACAAAAAAAATCATAATGCAGGTCATTAGTTCTACCTATGTCAAAGTGAAGAATAGTAAAATATTTAATTGTCCATCATCTTAAAAATTAATTGTTGACTGTGGGGAAAACAATATTTAGAAGAATACCTCCTCCTATACAAGCAAGGACCCTTGAAAAGTTTCAATTTCTTTTACATGATCAAGTTCCTTCACAAACACCAATTTTTTTAATGTTTATACTAATCTGAAAAATATGCATATATAAATGGTATACATTGATGCATTAATCAACTTAAATAAACATATGATTTAAAAAATAAACAAAAACCTACACAAGTTAGAAGTTAAACTATGTGAAAGTTTTAATTAACAAATGGCTATCATACTAGACAAACATCTTATTATGCTCCTAGCTACTATTACGTGTAGCATCCCCAAGTCTCAAAATTATATTTGAATTTATACTATGTAATAAATGATTGATTGTTTTTTTTTTAAATAAACGACTCAATCTTTAAATTATTTCCAGCATTGTGTAGGTGTGTATAGCGTAATGTCTCTTTGATAATAGATTGGAGGTAGACTAAGTGTTTAATGTCTTATTGATCCACCAACTCTCTTTTCTGACATGAAGATCGAGCTCATGTTGAGAAAGTTTTAGTGTATCCTGGTTGTTGAGCATCAAACTATAGTTCATGATAACATTATAGCTGTTGAAAGAAAAAAATATATTTATACTAAAAAATTGGTTGGCTATAAAGAATAACAGATGTTTACACATAAGTACAGAAAATCCGTTGCTAACTTTACGCAAACTTACCAACAGATTTATGGTTATGAAGCAACCATTACAACTTAAAAGACCAAATAAGAGAAAGCAAGTAAATAATTGAGATTGGTGACATAATCAACCCATGTAACTTTTCCTGAAACAACACTAAAATGAATCAGTCCTTAAGGCCCAAAACTTCCCATTTAGTAATTTTAGCTGAAAGGATAATAGAAGCATATGCTAACCTGGATCAGAGGGACGAACGAAAGCATATGTATTCAATTCAATCCATAATATCCCTGCAGTCACCTTCAAAGGCTGAAATTTTTGAATTTAATCCTTGCCACCTGATAGGCCCGCATTCTATTTCCTAATTCTTGAATATATTAGCCAAAATATGCAAATTATGAAGAGAAAGAGAGAGAACAAAGACTGTGTAATAAAGATATTCACTTACAATCAATAAATGGAAGTTTTTTCTTCTTTGAAATGTCTAATCTTGTTTCCAACATAGTTGTAACATGAAAAGGTTGAACATTACCACAAATATCATTAATTATACTATGATTCTCATATGACAAGTATATAACTAATAAGTCAAATAAACAAACAGTTAGACAGTTAATTGTGCAATCTCTTTTTGAATTATGTGATTATGACCAATTCAATATAAGTTTATAAATCTCATCATCATGATAAAAATCTCTAAGATACTAAAATGGAAAACAAAACCCATAGTAAGAAGGAATCGAATTTAAAGCAATTATGCAAGAAATCAATGACATTAAAAGTGCAAAGCAATAAGCTAGTTCAAGACTTACATACATCAAACAACTTGAGGGTAATTTCTCCCTGATGAAAACATCGGCTTCCAAAACCACCAATTAAGTCGTGCATGACAGAACCAGTCACAAGATATGACCACCGACCGAAGAGATGAAAAAATCTGATCAAATGTGGCATTTATCACACTTTTAAAGGAGATAAAAAAATTGTGGAAAGCAAGGAAATCAAATCCGTTTTGCAAACAGATGATTCATTAAACAATGTAAAACCACCATGTTCATCCAAAACCCTTGAAGTTTTTTTTACAACAATTAGTATTTGCTTAAGATAATAGTATTGAGAATAATATGATACTTTAATTCTTGGGGTGAATGGAATTCATTGTTATCTATTGTTTTGGGGCAGTAAAGCATATTCCCAAATAATTTTGTGGCCATCTAAGAAAACCATAAGAATTTAGAAATTCAAACAAATAAGTAGTTTGAAAGTTCACCTCTGCAACTTTAGCTTGAAGTTTTGGTGTAAGATCATCTTCTACAGTGATGATTACCGGAAGAGAAAATTCCCAAAAGAATGTTCTTTAATCGACTTCAAGCATTTGCCAAGCGAATAAAAAGAGTATCTAATCTGGGCTTTTGATTGATAGTGTCTTACTAAGTTTGTATATTTAAAACTGTGCAAAAAAAAAAAAAGATTATGTATGCCTGTAAATAAGGAGAAAGGATAAACAGTAGATATTGTCAAGGTTGAGTCCAGAACCAACAGTTGACTACAATTCTACATTAGACGAATGTACCTAGCAAAATGAACAGGCTAATTAATAGTTGCACATTTTAATGTAGAAAAACATACATTGTTATAATCGAACAGACTGAAAACCTTTTCCACAGCCCATCACTTGTCAATTTAATATTCTGTAACGTTCAAGGATTTTTACCATTCTTCAATATTAGATGGTCAAATTATGAAAAGGATGTAACATCCAAGGCACCGGGGAAGCATAAGAACATCCCATAATTTGTTAATATCCAACAACACATTGCTGCATGAAAACATTATCTAATAATAAGAATTTATTTGCAACCAAGTTAAATTGTTAAAAAGCATACTTATCACATCCTAAAGTGTAAACACTAATTTACAAATATTAGAGGTTGAATTGTAACAAAACGGACTTTAAGAGTGTTTGAAGTTGTGATTATTAGATATGTTATGAGTGTTAGTTATGAATTTTTGAGGATTTAAATGTGAAATGGTCGTCAACTAATCAAGAAGTGAGAATTAATTTTGTTACAGCAACTTCTAAATTGTTTAGCCAACAAAATATTTTCTTTTCACATTATGCCAATTGCCAACCATCCTGTTAGTTGAATTGTAAACTTACTGTTTGATGCTGAAGGTAACAGTTATCAGCAACATGCAATCCAACCTAAACTTGAGTACTAATATACTCATCAATTATCTGAAAGAACCAAGAAAAACCTCACAAACAACAGTAAGGAACATATATATAGTTTGAAACAAAAAAGCACAAGTACTTTATACAGGAGATATTTGACACAGCATGATACAACCTTCAAAATTTTAATAAAGATAAAAAGAAAAAAAAAGATATGGATGGACCAAAAAATCATAAGTTCACACCTGACGTTTAGGCATGTAAACAATAACCAGCATCGATGAATCCATATTAGTTGATTCAGATTCAATATCTACTTCATAAGTTCAAATCGATTCAAAAATTAGGGAAGGCTTTGATGGAGACCTAAAAGCAACGACTGAGATGAAGAATGGTAAAGGAATATCATGAATGACGAAACATAAAGAAGGATAACCTGATAGCGACGATTGGTTTTCCGACGAGTCTTTGGTACATCAACAGGTGAGCAAAAACCCAAATTTCATAGTAAATTACGTATTTGATCACGAAATACTCTATTTCTTAACCGAAATTGAATGATTAAAGCTACTTAATAAAGAAAGTAACCTGAAATCAAGCGTTGACGTGAATGGAGTTCTGGAAAATCTGAAGCCGTCGAGTTTATTTCGAACAACGACAATGCAAGAATGCGAGGGTTACCGACGAATAGCAGGGTAAACGTAGCGGAAGAGGGGTTAGGGCACCACCGATCTTTAGCGGGCTTTTGGTTGAACGTTTGATTTTAGAACCCAAAGGATGAGGTTTGTCTATATATAGAAGTTGTAGGTGGAGGTTACGTACCTTCTGAACGTGGGGAGGAAAAGCGGGAGACGAAACCGGAGAAGAAGGAACCATCGGCTGAGAATGCAAACTGCTTGTAACCTCTCCGGAACTGACACAACCGTCGAATTATTACGGCTGTGATTTAATACGAGGCAAATCGGAAGGTCACTGTTAATCTTATCAACGGTTACACTTACCGCTGATAATATAATATATAATTATATTTTAGTATTAGTTTGTCACTTGTATCTTATACAATTATACTCTAGTATCTTGCTAAACTTTATCAATAATATACTCTAGACGTTTCAAACAAATAATTTAAAGTTAAGTTCGGTTTTATTCTTTGAGGTTGGACAAAAAATAACCATATTTTTATAAAAGATTATAAACATCAATTTAGCTTCAAAAATTTCATAAATTATTTCAATTTTAATCCAAAGTTTTCATTAGTTGTTTCAATTTAAATCCAAAATAATAAAACTTTTGAATTGAAGTTAAAACAAATTATTAAACTTTTGAAAGTAAACTGATGTATCTAATCTTTTGAAGGAAAACATTTATTTTTATCAAACATTAGGGAGTAAAATTGTAATTCAATAAAAAAAATTAACACTACAAACTTTTATATTATTACAATTTATATTATATACCGTTTATATAATATTTATATAATATACAGTAAAAACTTAACAAAACTATATTAATATCTTGCAATAATATAATATTTAGTTTCCTTCTTAAATAAAGTTGTAATAATTTTGTGCAATATTTCCATTAGCGCGTGAAGTCAAAATTCACAAAGTCGAACGAGTCAGCGGTCAATGGCCGGGAAAAGTGACGTGTGTTACTTTAAAAATCCACCTACCTGACCCGACCCGAATAAACCCGACCCGTTTATACCGAAACCCGCTTAGGTTTATAATTATTTCTTTAAATAATCCCCCCATTCATCTTCATCTTCATTTTTCCACAAACCCTTGACGGAATATAGAGCTTTAAATCATCTCTATTTTGTTTGCATATAACATCATTCTAGCACTCTAGCATTGCGATTGATCGACGAATAGCAACAGGTGAGGTTTAATTTCATTCAATTTGCTGATTTCGATCGTCATTGTGATCGATTGGTTGATGTTTGTGTTTTAGTGTGTTTACTGCGTTTTGATCGTTGTTTGTTGATGTTATCTTGTTTTTTGTATGGAGTTTGATTAGTTTTTGTTTATTTGATGTTGAATGTGTGTATTTAGCTTTGCATCCATGATCGATAGGTTTTTGTTTATAGGTTTATGTTAGAATTCTATGTCCTTAAGTGTTATAGAATGATGGTATACAGTTCAATTGCCTTGGATTGTTAATTTTATTCGAACTTTGAACCGGCTTTGAACCAATGGTTTAGGTAGGTTGTGAGAAGTTCATGAAAAGTTATGTGATGATAAGTGATTCACTAGTTTGTGCTGCTTTTGAGGTACATAAGAGTGTTTTAATCTAAAGATCGACTTTTTGTCAAGAAGAATTATGTTTGTACTTCTTGATTTTGTATCATAAATTTTCATGTATGATCAAAAAGATGTAGTCAGTTTTAACTCTTGTTATGTATTTCGTATCTGTGATTGGTTTAGACTCTGGTTTAGAAATTCAGACTTCCTTAGAGAGTTCTTTTGTGTGGGAAGCTGAAGCTTATTAGAGTAACTTTCTTTTTTTGGTAACATGATGATCGTAAAACTTTAGTTACATTGAAGTCATTCTAAAGTTCTAACCTTGAGAGTTTAATTGTAACTTTGTCAATATGAACAGTCACAAAGTATTATACAGTCTTTATTTATTTATTTTTATTTGTTAAAATCAGTTGGTTTCTCAATTTGGGATTGAGATGTCAAAACATGATATTTTCTATGATTGTGTGCATAGTGGTAGGATTGGACATTGAAGCATATAGAGATGCACTTCTTTTCTAAAAGATTTGTTGTGATGATCCAATGCCATTCCTAGCTATATTCAGTTTGATGACTGAATTATATTTGTTTTGATGATTTTATAAGTGCAACTTGTTTTATTTGTTTGTTGAATTTATAAATGTAAAATCAGAATGTTACTTTGTCCAAAACATATCTAGTCTTTTGGTGGAATAAACCAATCAGAATACAGCAGATAAATTCATAGAAGAGCTCTATGTTGGTTGGTAAAGCAGACTAAAAGTTCCTTTAAATATATTTAAATGATAAAAAGACAAATATGGGTTATTCTAGTGTGTCATTGATATTGAATTCTAACCAGTTCTGGTTGAAGAAACTTATAAGAACACCACAGACTAATTCTTGAAATGAGCTCTATGTTGACTGGTAAGCAAACTTAAAGTGCCTGTTGGAAAGACAGATATGGGTTATTGTTATTCTCGAGTCATATTGATATTGAAATTTGACCACTTATTGCAAAGGTAAAGAGTTGTCCAGTAAGTTGATTTTAGACAGTTGCTACTCCCATCATTGGACAATATTTAAATTTGTTGAACACTACAGAAAATTAGAGATAACCTTTCACTGTAAGTAATGAGCAGATCTGAGTCGAGGCTTTGTTATGCTGCAATTGTATATGATATGTTTGTAGTTCAAACCAATGCTGCTTGATAATAAAGTATGACTATCCAGATTAAACACATGATAGGTTTTCACTAGTGATGTTTTATTTTGCATGAATATTTAATACAGTAGTGTTTTCCTTCCAGAGAAATAGATAATGAGCGCACAGGAACAAGTTATGAAGTATGTAAGAAATGGTAGGCGAAGGAAAGGAGTGCCGGATCTTAATGTTCCTCCGGTTGAAAACCTGGATCAAGCAGGAGGGCCCACCCTTTCAGTGGATCTGGGTGGTCAAGGTAATATTTCAGCTATTCCAGTGGTTTCTGGTGGTCAACTTCATCAGCCAGCTCGATTGACACCACCTGCACCAATTGATGTTGATGAATTGGATGACGATGTCATTATATCATCAGCCAGAGCATTTGAAGAAGTAAATTCTATATGCTAGGGGAACAATTTGCTTGTTTATCTACTTACATTGTTTGGGTTCATATTATTAATTTGTACCCTGTCTTTAGGCAAAAAGGAAATCACGAAGACGGACAATGGTGATCGATGTGGATGCTGGTAAGATTGTGGCACTTAGATATCACTCCCAAATGCTCACTTCATGATAGCTACTTTTATTTCGAAATACTAGTTTTCTATAAATGTGGTATTTTTTGTATTATTTTATAATGTTGGTGGACTGTGGATGCATCTCAGATAAATACAGAAAATTTGATTTGGTTTCGTTTTAAACTCTTCTGAGAACTTATGACACTTTGAATAAGATTAAAGATATATGTCGATCCTTTATTGTTGTAAGCAGCATGATTGGGTTCCAAGTATAGGATACCAGTTCTCCAAAATTAGTCACTTTTGCAAATTATAGATATAAGCAATGCCTTTTGGCAAACAAGTTAAAGGTGAAGGGCATATGTAAAAGCATAAGTTCATAAGTTTTTATTATTGGTGTCCAGAGATAGGTCTTAAGAATATTAACAATTGAAATTTGATGAGAATTTTTGCTATAATGAGAGACTAGATTGTTATTACATAATGTATCATTGTATGCCTTATAGCACAATTAATTAATGTGGTGTACATGGCAGAAGAAGTTGCTATTAGGCTTGGTCTAAACCAGGCGAACAAGCGTAGAAGAGGTCATGTAAATCAACCAAGCATAAATTGTGAACTCTATGTGAATTTGGAAGGAAGTAGCAGCTCTATGGTAATTTCATGTTTTAGCATTTTTGTCCTTTTATTATTCTGTGTTTTGAAATAGTTACTAGTTGTAATTAGTTTCTATTTCTCTGACCCACTGCAACATATTTTATAAAAAGTATCAAGAACTGATCCTTTGCTAGGCCTAGAATTTAGATTGCAAGTCCAGCTATAATGAGCCCTATAGCTTCAAACCCAGGTGTCCTTTTATGTACATCTCATAAGTGGGAAAACGGATGCGTTGAGTAGTGGGCCATTCAAGTCAAGTTGGGTAGTTTTGGAACTGTTTGCTGTAAAGCAGTTATTGTTATTTTTTTAAAAGTTCTTTTTAACTAGTTAGTTTGTTAAGTTAGTTTAATTTATCGAGGAAAATGATTTAGGAGGCTTTATGGATTAAAATGACAGTTTATGCAACTTTTGACCCATTCATTTCGATTGACATGCTAAAGATGGAACTTAATGTGACTAAATCCATTTATAAGCAAATAAGTCAAATTTGCCACCTCTACTAGTCTTTTTAACTTGTTTGGATATCTCAAGTCCAAATTTCTGATTCTGGCAACCTATTGATTACAGCTTCATTCTTGACTAGTGTGAATTTTGTTGCATGAGTGTTAAAGTGGTTTGCTATTTCTTATTTTATTTGTTATGGCCTTATCGCTAGGCAAGTGAAGATCACTACATAAGTAAAAAGTTCTTATTTTCTGCGCTGTAATTGCAGAGGGAAAGATCACAGTACATTGCACCACCGCCACTGCCGCCACCACCACCACCAAAGGAACCAACCTTCAGCTGTCCTGTTTGTATGGGCCCCTTAGTTGAGGAAGTGACCACAAAATGTGGTCACATATTTTGCAAGGCATGCATCATGGCTGCAATAAAGGCTCAGCATAAGTGCCCTACATGTAGGCAGAAACTTACGAACAAAATCTTATCAGGGTTTACCTCCCTACCACCAAGTGAGTTCAAGGTGTGTATATTTAATGCCTTAAACTATTTATCCTCATCTTTTGTTATTAAAATAATATTAGTGTTATTAACAAACAATGTAGGAAGATTTAAACAGTGGAACCAGTGTACCCTGAGTGTCTTGTGTACAACTTTTTTCAATTAAGTGTAACTCGTTTGATCAGTCATCAAGTAATGTGATCAGAATTGGACTTATTATTATATAATTAGGTTCAAATTGCCTTCTATAGTCTTTATGTGAGGGTATTCCAGATGCTACATTTTACTCTCAGAAATTTTGAATCTTTTTTTTCTATTTTTATCTTTGCTGGAGGATATTTTTTGATGCTTGACGAATTTTCAAGCAATTTTCTAGAACTTATATTATCTATTGCTCAGTTTTTCCTGCTGCGGACGGAGAGATGACAATATGGGTGGGTGGGGTAACGGGTCTTGCTGTTCTACCATTGCTTTTTAGTCAGAAATTCTTTCTTGTTTTTAGTTAGAAGATATTCTATTGATATCTGACAGATTTTCACGAAATTTTCAAATCTGGGGTAATGTTGTTTCTAACTTTGCTGCTGATGCGGAGGTGATGAAATGGGTGGGTGTGGTAACACCGTCATATTTTAGCTCTTTTTGCTTTTTGCATTATGTAAATAGTTAATTACTGCGTTAAGTGTGATTAAGAAAGCTTTATAATCAAATTAATAGCATTATAAGTCTTAAGTGAAATGATAAAACGATTTAGGATTAGCATTTGAATACATGCTATAAACTGTTGACCCTTTTAACCCATTTGACACGGTTCATTTTAAGTTGCTTATCATATATTCAGATATTCTCTCTGCGGTTTTAGTTACTGGTTTGATTCGCTTATGTGACCTGTTTTCATATAAACGGGTCGAATGTTAGCAATTCTACACTGATGAGGATTCATGTACCGATGACAGGCATATGACAGATCGATAGACATCAATAATGTCTATTTATGTAAAGGAGATGAGGGGTAGAAGGAAGATATAGGCAGCAGGTAGGAATATGAACTCATTGAACGATTTAATGGACTGCAGTTGTGTTGTATCCGGTCACCTGAGGTTGCTTGGTCTTCTTATGTGTGAACCGTGTGTCCGAACCTGCGCAGTTCATTGGTCTTTCTTCGTTTAAAGATTTTGTTGGAATATATGATATCTTTGATGATTTGCAATGGTGTTTTGCGACCTAGTCGGTTTCCTCCTGGAACAGATTGGCGCTATCCTTAACCGTTAAACTAGTATCTGACGATTAAAACTCCGTTTGAGATATGGACATACCTGGGTTATAAAGATGCTTATCACTAAATTGTCATTGCCTTTAAAGCCTGCCCCTTTGGAATCTTAGTTACTTTGAGTCACTTTGGAATCTGTCATCACAGGGGTAGAATTTAAGAGGAATAATCGCATATATCCTCTTATAAAACAATTTAATTGCATATTACTCAATTCATAATTAAAATTGCATATATTCCCTTCTTTAATTTTTTTAATTGCCGCTTCACAACTAAAGTTACATATATTATCTCCTTAAATGAAAACAATTTCAAATTATCCATTTTGATTATTTTTAGCTAATTTTTTTTTCTTTTCAAACTTTTTTTTGGTTCTTTTGTTTTTTAATCATGTTTCGTTAATGAGTTTTGTGGTTTTTTAAACTTTTTTTTTTTTGTCCTTTTTTGTGTTTTTTAATTATTTTGTTTGTCTATGTTGAGTCTATTCTTTTTTATCAAACTTTTAATTTATTACAAAACCAAAAAAAATATGATAAGAAACAATCATAAATAGTCAATGGGTAAATGGTTATCCTATAATATTTTTTAAAAAAAGTTAAATCAGTAAATGTGATTTTCTTTTTTTTAAATGAGGGGTTATATACGGTATTAGTTTTAAGTTGGGTAGATATGTAATAAAGTAGATTAAAGAAGACGATAGATACAATTTTGTTTTCAGTTGGATAAATATACAATTAACAAGGTTTATAAGAAAAATATGCAATTGTCCGATTTAAAAGGTCCAAAGCCATTCACAACAATTACATAATGTTTTAAACATGGGCTATATATAAAATGCACTTAGAAGATTTATCAACACAAATCTTGTTTTTAGTTTTAAATGGCCCGTCTGTACATTTTCCTTCATTAACATACTAGACTAAAGACCTGTATAATACACGGTTCAATCATTAAAAATTGCTTTTGATTAAAAAGGATCGTAAGTCATAATATTATTATTAATACTTTGTATATTGATTTTTATGTTTAATTTTTTAAAATTAATCTAATATTAGTAGCTTTTATTTATCAATGCTTATAAGTCTAAGTAGTGTAATATGAAATGAAATGAACTTATAAATAAGAATTTTAAGTAATAAACAAATTATATTAAATATGAGAATATCCATAAACATTCAAAAACTTCTTTGTATACAAAATTTGATGTTTTGTTTGTAATTCCACCATCATTGTCTAATATTAATAATTTTAATTCATGTCTACTTGTAATTCGAGATAATGCAACATAGAGCTTGAATTGGTGTCAAGGACTAACATGCAATGATTACACAAAAGTTTGGACTATTTTGTAATTTTTAAGTTTGGGGACCAAACATGCAATTTGATTAAACCACAAGAACCATTTATGCAATTTTCTCTTTTTGTTGACCAAAATCATAAATCAGTTTCATGCTTAGTCAATTAAAACTAAATCAAAGTTTCATGCTTTTATAAGTCAAATTGATGTAAAAAAAACCAAAATACTAAAGTTTTTCTTGAACTCAAAATCGAAATCTTTGAATCTTATGCACCATTGCTATTGTACAATCGAGATTTGTATATATGAGCATTGAATTGAGACTTTGCAGAAGAGTTGTTGTGATTTAAAACTTGGGGTGTAAATGATATTAAATAGATCAATGAAGACGTAAAAGGACCGGTGAATTGAACTTGAAACATAACGTGATTTGAGGTAAATCGAAACCATGATATGCTTGTAAATTGAAAATGATATGAAATGGTTCATCTTTCCATTTGAAAATTGATATCATAATTTGGAAAAATCAAAACCCTGAATTAATTATTTGAGACCCTTGATTTGATGAAATATCTAAAATCATTTCGGAATAGAAAACGCGTACGGGGTTTCTTCTCATTTACATAGGACGAGTGAATTAGGAAACCTTTGATTGTTTGTGTGAATAAGCAAGAATCCAACACGTTTCAATTTACAATTTTAGTGTAATGCAATCTGTAAAAACTCATTATATTATCTGTTTGATAGAGATAGAATTAACTTGTTTTTAGGTGGGAAAAACTGTCAACTTCTATTTCAGGGTTTTATTTTGAAACCATCACAAATGCCCTTTGTAATGAGTTTTTTTAAATAGAGTTGGTAGAAATAATTTAACAAATTAAGTGTTCACAAAAATAGTTACCAAAATGGTTTTTTAGTTGAAAGTTAATTTTTCTTATTCATAATACGATTGGATAAAAGTATTTCTGTTTTTAGTGGTGTTATTTAAGTAAAGTTAAAAAGATAAATTTTTAATAAAATAAAAACCAATTTAGCATCTGTCATGATTTTAAAAAATGTTTTTTAGTTTTTTTTATGAAGGTTTTCTTAAAACCTTTTCAATAACGTTTTCTCATACAAAAATATTAATACTTTTTCATCAGAATTTTTTAACGTCTCTTTATAGAATACGTGTTCTTATATAGAAAAGATCATTTTATGAAATTAAATGGTTTATGTAATTTTTTAAAACAACGATATATATATTATATAGTTGTTTTAAACATAAATTTATATATAGTAATAATCATTATATAAGTATATACATAAAAGATAAAATAAACATCGTATACATACAACGCTAGTTTTTTCTTGCGAGCCGACTTGATCTCGACATATGAAGATCGGGCTCAAAACCATTTATTAAATGAGTCGTAAAATGATTCGAGCTTGTTTAAGTTCAGCTTAGTTAGAGTTTTTGGCGAGTCAATCCCGAGTGACTCACAAGACGGCGTGACCCCGTTTCTCGCCTAATACATTTTTTGTTAAAAATAGTTTTTTATTACATCTTTTAAGCTACTTAAAAATATTTTCAAAAAATACATATTTTTAAAAAGAATAAAAAATAAATGTGCCTACTTTTGTGTGAAATTGAAACAAAATTACAGTGAAAAAAATTTAACTTTTCTATATGAAAAGATAATTAAAAATAAGTCTGAGGGAATTAAAAAAAAAATAAGTTTTAGAAAAACTTTATGTTTTTAATTACGACATATGAACCAAATGGTTTTGCAATTTTATTAACCTTTGTACTTGACTCTTTTTAAATAATATTATTTTAAAGTGAAACAAATTTAACCAATAACATTATAGTGAGAAAAAAAACACTTTTTTAAACACTTATTTTGGTAAATAAATATTTTATATACACTATTTAAGAAAAAAAATTCTCTGTGTAATTATAGCAATAATTGATTTTATTCAAATGAACCATGACTATTGACTAAGAATAAGGATATATACATTTTTAGACGGAAAATCAAAAGAATGAAAACCTAAGAAAATAACATGTGACACTAAAGATATTGTTTTATTTATAAGTATAGATGAATATTTTTTATTGGTGAAAAACAAACGTGAAGATGGTTTTCGTTTTGTAGTTATCATCCTTGGTAGTGCTTGAACATCAAACATCAATTCAAACGTTATACAAGAAACGGCTTTTACTTTGCAGCTCCGAATTATTTTCCTTAGTTTCCGCTTGAGCTTCACATCGATCTACAGGGGCGGGCAGAGAGGGTTCAACCTAGGTTTTTTTTAATATGTAACATGTATTGATGGTTTTTGATTGATTCTATTTTTTTAATGCTGACCTTGATTAAAAAGTTATGACCCTCTAAACGCTATTTAAAAAAAAATGTTTAACCTATAAAAGTTAAACTAATAGCTTGTTTTAGTAAAAAGTAAACACGAAAATATAATCATTAATAGGCTTATTTTCTACTAAATCTACTAAACTCATTTATTTAATTAAAAAGCTCATTTATTTAATTAAATCTACTAGACTCATTTATTAATCTATTAACTTTCTCTAAACATCTCTAAAACTTCATTTAAAAGAAGTGCTTTAAACTGTATTTCAAGAGGACGAGTCGATGGAAGTTGGAACAACGCAGGTGTTTTGAGAAACTCAAAATTGCAAAAATAAAAGGTGCTTCGAGCCTAGGGTGTTAGGAGAATAACTTTTTTTTAATGGGCAATGAATACTTCAAACCCGATCATCCGATAAACCCATTGGTGAAAAGCCACTCACGTCTGCAAACACAGACCTACAAGTAGAGGTGTACAACCCGGTTTATTTACCCAAACCGGTTCGCGTTCAAAACCGAACCGGTTTTTTTGTGAGGGGTTCAAACCGGTTTTTTTTTCAAACTGGTTCGGGTTACAAACCGGTTTGGCTCACCGAATACTCGAACCTGTCAAACTGATTCGGACCGGTTTGAAACCGTTTTTTTTTAACAAACCGGTTTTAGGACCGGTTTAACTAGTTTTTAACTTTTCAAAGCGGTTTATAAACCGGTTTTGAGGGTGGGGTTACCAAACCGGCATCAAACCAGCGGTTTGGGTCGGTTCGGGACCGGTTTGGGTCAAACCGGTTTTTCTTTGAAACCGGTTCAAGTTTTTTTAGCCTAACCGGTTCCCGAACCGGTTTTTTTTACCCATTTCTACCTACAAGGCAATCCAATAAGTTTATATATTTGTGTTGTGAATCTACCCCTACCCAACGTGTTTTGCTGTTGTTCACTTGGTTGATGATTCTAAGCTATAGAAATTTTAGATGATGGTATAATATTTATATTCAATTCAAACTTTTATTTTTTAGTTTTTTTAATATTAATCGATTTACTCTCATATTAGTTGATTTCAATTTTAGGGTTTTTTGGGGAAATTTCTTAAAAGAAAATACGGGGTTAAAATCCTTAAAATGTCCATTTATCTTTATACTTATGTCAAAATATTCCCTCCAGCAATTTCTTCTCAAAATATTCCCTCCGGGCAAGGCGTCGCGCCTCTAAAGACAGGTGTGAGCACGTGTGCCCACTAAAAATCAGTTACGCAATTAACACAGACGTCAACGCCCATAAAATTTAGTTGTTCGCCCGCATGATGAAGTCGGCTGACTCCAAAGAAGTGGCGCACTTGTCACCCATCTCTATGCAATTGATTTGTTTTTTTTTTTAATTTAATATTAATATAATTATTTTTACTCATATTTGTTTTTCTTTTATAACTTTTAAAATATAATGTTTTATGATATTTCAAATATATCATTGTGACATGATTATTTTTATTTGTTGGAGTTATTTTGAGAAAAAAAATTTTGAAAGGACAATTTAAGAGATAAAAAAAAAAAGATAAAAAGATATTTTAAGAATTTTCCTTAAAAATATAATGATAAATTTACTCTACATATATGTGTTTTTGACTATCTAAGGTCGCAACCCACGTGTTGTCACGTCGCGTATTTCGTTTTCATTAAATTTACTCTACATTATTAATATTCCAAAAAAGAATTAAAGTAAACGTTCACAGCGAATGCATGCTGTACAACAATTATTTAAGAAAACTATGGGTTTGTTAAAATTTAGTTATTATTGTCTTATTATGCACAAAAATACTTAATAATTAATTAATTTCGTTTCATTTACTTAATTTTATTAATAAGATAAGTCAATCAACTAGGAGTGGAGATGCTATATATATTTGGCTATGTTTATTGTTTAATCAACCTATTTTTATAGAATATAATATTTTATTTAAGTAGAATATATTATATCGATGTTAAACATATATAAACATAAAAAAATCGAATGATGCATCCATTTATGTTTTTAGTTTATATTGATAATCACTGTTTTTTTTTCCTGTTTCTTATATTTTCCTAAGAGTCTACACAAAAATATATACATCTTTTTTATAACATAAAAATAATGATATATTAAGACAAGATTGTAATTATAATAATGGATTTTAAAGTATTTGCAAGGCGTAATTGTAATCGATATCTATATTTAATATTTCTTAAATGCATACGTTCACATACATATCTTTTCAATAATGCAAATTATTCATGTAAACATTAACTTTACATTAAAAATAATAGTAAATTGGTTTGGGTTAATAACTTAATATGACAACTTTCAAAACAATAATGTTATGTTCATATCTTTAAAATAGTGTTATTGCTCATATAAAATGAAATTATTAATCATCCATCTTGGATCTAAATCTATTAAAAAATAACTGATTTGGATTCATTTATTAGGAGACAACATGAACTCCCCAACGACCACCATACACCTTATAGAAGCATACTATTGTGGTGGTGGTGATCAACCAGAAGAGTTATACAGATGGCCGATCCCGAGGCGGCACAAGGGCGGCTCGAGGCGGCACCTATCACCGCAGTGGACGTCTTTGACGTCCTAGATCTCTTGACATTTGACAACATTGATGGATCCACAAAAGGAAAAGATGAAATCTTACACAAAAACAGCGCGAATCGAGTGGAAACAGAAGAGAGTTACAACAACATTGGAGAAGTTGTTGATGAGGGGGAGATAGTAAAGTTAGAATTCGATAAGGTGCAACCGAAGCTTGTGACACATTCTATGCATTGTCCTGTTTGCAAGTATGAGGTTGCGAAAGTTGTTCTTCGTCGCAAAGATTTGAAACTAGAAGATCCTCGGTCACCAGAACCAGTACAGTACATAAATCCAGAGTCGATAATAAGTTCCGCCCGAGTTCAGCAACAACCATTGTACGTGAATAGACAGTCGATAATAAATTTCCATCAAGTTCAGCCTCCCAAATCTGTCACCAAGACTACTTCCGTTGCGACAGGTGAAGCGTTTAATGTCCTTAAGTACTTCACCGGGTTGAACATCAAGTGTCACTAGGCTAAAAGGCCATAAGCGGGTGCTTTATGTAATCACTCTGCCTCATGAAACCTGAATAGTTTTTCTATGTAAAATTTTATTTTGCAGGCACTTTCCAGTTACTTTTTTCAGATGATCCTGAGCCTTCAAATGCTTTATGTAATCACTATGCCTCATGTTTTTGATGTGATCGCATGTATTTATAATGCAGAAATCATGGGTGGTGTTGTGCGATCTAGACGAAGATCATGGCTCGGTTACGAGGGCATTCTTGCACAGATCTTAAAGAGTATTGTTTACGGAGGTTTAATGGAGGTTATTGCAAGCTTAAGCATTGTAGCATCTGCTGCTGCTTCTGGTGCCACTACTGGTAAGTTTATATTGGTTCTTGTTTAACTGATTAAGATTTGCTTCATATAACACATGTTGGTATGAGTGACAAACTGGACGGGTTGGATACTGGTTCGGGTCCAAACGGGTCGTATACTAGGCCGGATCGACCCGTGGGTGACCCATAATCTCGTAAGTGAAAATGGTTGCCGCCCATTTAGACCCGTTTTTTTTGTCACATTTGATATGACCTTTGTAGCCATTGATGAATCTTTCAGGTCTTCTTTAATATCATATCCTAACAAGAAATAATATTTCAATTTGCCATAGTGATCATTGTATCGTTGGCACTCGCAACTCTAATCGGTGGGGTCTTCGTCATCGCACATAATGTAAGTAAAACCCTAGTGTTTAAACATCTTGCACAACTTTAAAACGACACACTAATCACGAAAACCTCATCCTCAGCTTTGGGACCTTAGAGGCGACTGTTACAAGGATAGTTCAAGACAACAAACAAACAACGCAACTACTGCTAAGTACAAAGAGCTACTCGGAGAAATAAACTATTTCCCACTACACGTGTTGTTTGCAATACTATCTTTCCTCGTGTTCGGGATGATCCCACCCGTTACATACAAGTACTCATATCATGAAACCAAAGATAGGGACATTACGCTCGTGGTGGTTGCAACCGTATCTCTTCTATGTGTCTTGTTGTTGGCATCACTCAAAGCTTACATCAATAAGTGCACGGTTTTAAAGTACTTTAAGACGGTGGTATACTACATTATCATTGCCGTATTAGCGTCGGGTGTGTCTTATGTTGTTGGGAATCTGTTTTTAAGGTTAATCAAGGAGTTTGGATGGTTTAACACAAGTTCAGGTGGTGTAAAGCCCTGCCTTCCCCATGACACTTACCCATATCTAGAAACTTTCTGATGTTCAAGAATAAAGAACAACCTTGTTTGAGTTTGTTTGTTACGAATGATTGTTTGTAACTTTGTATCATATTTGACTCTTTTTTTTTACTAACAACAAACAAACACCTAAAAATATACTTTTAAAATTCACCAATTACTTGTGGGACTTGAAGACTCACCAATTTGATGGGGATAAACACTAGGTGTCATTAGGACAAGAGGCTATCATCGTATCATAGTTAACTACCAATATACACTTTATGTTTTGAATTCTACACTGCAAAAAGAAAAGAAAAATTAGATTTTAATAATCTAATCTATTATCTATTGGCCGATAATAATCCATACTATTAATTTAAGTATTTAACAGCTAACACTCATTTAACAGCTAACACTCTCAACTCTCATTTTTATTACTAGTAATAGTCTAAGTAGCATAATTACCATTAGGGCTGTTCACGAGCCGAGCCAAACCGAGCGGGCCTTTGCTCGTGCTTGGCTCGTTTCTAAACCGAACCGAGCCGATCGGCTCGTTTACAACCGAGCAGAAAATCGAACGAGCATTTTTCGAGCGTTAATTTTTCGAGCGAGCGTCGAGCGAGCGCAAACGAGCACTGAAAAAATTGTACAACCCAACTATCTTGTATGTCATACGATTTTATATTGCGGTTAACATGTGTTAATGACTTAAAAAGTATCACATTTCATAACATAATATTTTTATGAATAACAATATGTTATGGCTGACGATAATGCTAAGACTGTAGCCGATAAGGCGGAGAGTATATTGCAGAGAACGATGACGGTGAGAGCGGGAGATGATTGACAAAACTTGTCTCTTAGCGGCTTGGGATTTAAATTTTATGCTTAGTTTGAAATTCTTTATTAGGTTGATTGATCAAGTATGCCTAAATATAATTATAAATTTATATATAGTAGGCCAAATCGACTAGAGTACTATGTATAAACTATATAAACATATATATGTATATAAATTCGAGCCGAACCGAGCCGAGCGGACCTTCGCTCGTGCTTGGCTCGTTTACAAACCGATCCGAGCCGATCGGCTCGTTTACAACCGAGCAAAAATTCGAACGAGCATTTTTCGAGCAAATTCCGAACGAACGTCGAGCGAGCGGCGAGCGGCGAGCGGTTTGAACAGCCCTAATTACCATATGTCCCCACCCTATTTGTATTTGTTTTCCGCCCTATTTCACTTGTATGTTTTTAATTTTCGTTTATAATCATTATTGTGAGTGAAATCGAGTGAAAATCGAATGTAAATATTTAATGATTCTATTATCGAAATTGTTGTTAGTAACAAAAGTGAAAGTTAGAAGTGCTACTACTCAAATTATAAGATTGAATTATTGTCGACCAATATGCTTGTATTATTAAAATCCAATTTGTCAGGAAAAAAAAGGTTTGCTGAGTTGGGGTAGCAGTCCCTCTATCTCTCAGAATAGAGGTAAAGTCTAATAGTCTATGATTGGGATATTATTGGGTACATTTGTTTGTTTGTTATTTAAGTCAAGAATGTCTTGTTTATCACAAGAACCGAATAATATTGGATGAATCGCGCATTTGCGCCTACATTGGGCTCTTTCGGGTCAAATCTGGTTGGTGTTATAAAATTCAGGACATGTTTAAGTTATCAAACACTTCAAGTTGATTCTTGATTTAGACTCGTATAAACCAAAAACCATAAAGTTTGTGATTGTTCTTTTGATTTAGACTGCACATGTAGGCCCTCTGAAAGTAGTTACACTACAAAATTTTTCATCATACTAAAAAATGAAACACAACATATATGATGATACAGTTTACCTCAAAAACGAAGCTAAAACATCCATTTTGGAGATGAACGGGTAGCATTCGGCCTCTGCCTGTTAGGCAACCGCTCGGAGTAAGTCTGTTTTTTCATGATTGAAGATACAGTAGGGCTATAGTAGTCGTTACTCCTTTGAGAAGTTGTAGCTTGTGAATAACCGTATGTAGCTCTTCGTGCAATCGGGTTCCTCTGGACCGAACCTGACCCCCATCTATTGTAATTTACACAGCTTTGGCTCCTCCCTACCTGCTGCTGATTATACTGACCTTGTTTTGGGCTGGGGTAATTATGGCTCTCAGCAGTTTCTGCAGAGTACATTGTGGTCTGTCCTTCACTGGAATACCCATTTGGCTCCTGGGCTACCTCAATCGGGGATGCACATGACTGAACCTCGCTGTGGGCCCCGTTTACAGAACCCGTTGAAACAATCTCAGCCTCGGCTATTGGGTTTGACTTTGACTTTTCTTTACCATTCGAAGGAACTTCTTTCCTTCCCATGGTTGTCCTAGGTGGGAAGTTGATATCCAAGAGCTGAACTGGGGTTTTCTCGGTTTTCCTAAACGGGCCGGAGGTTAACTTTGGCGAATTATAAATCTCAGGAGTTGGGATCCCCTGTACACGAGTAGTGCTTGTAAGATGCTGATCAACGGTTGGCGTTTCATCTTGGAAAGAACTAGACCCCAGTTGATCTTCATTTTCATTTTCAGTCACTTTGAACACCTGTCTTCTAGAGAAAGAAGAACACGAATGCTCGCTTTTTTGGCCTGTGGACATTAACCTGATAATCGGTAGTTTCGGTTTATTTATGAAATCATCAAGACTTCCTTCCCAATGCTGATTCAACCAATCATAAATTATATAAATAGGGATGCCAAATTGCATTACAGAATTCTTTTCAACAGATGAAGTAGAAGATGATGTTGATGATGATTTTGTGGTTTGTGATGTGGCTAGCTTCATAGGATCGCAGACCATGAACGAAAGATTACCATGTATATCAAAACCAGCTGAACCAGGGCTCCAGGTTAGACCATCAGGTCTAACTTTTATGAGGTTGTCTGTGGCTATAACCACCTTTCCTTCACCAACGGTTAACTCATTTTTCTTGGTGTACCCTAAAAGATATACCATACGACCAACGTCTAGGTTTGGTCTCGAACATGTTTTCAAATAGTGAGGCTGTTGACCAGAGACATTTGAGTCTGCATCCATGACATCTAACCCCACTATGGTTAGATCAAGGACCGAGCTAGTAATGAAGAACCTGTTAATGAGCAATATGCAAATACAATTTAGCCAACAAATCAATAATATTCCATACACCAGCAAGGTGTTTAACCCATTAGAAATTTAATCCATGAAGAACACCTTCGTTTAAAAGATCTAAACTTTGTCTTTTGATGTCAAAACTGAAGGCTAGAATCTTGAATTTGTGTGCCATGTTAAATATGAATAGTCAAAGGTGAAATTGGTATTTGAGATAAACACAAACAAGGAAAAACTAGAACATTTAGTAGATTTGGTTTAGTTTTATTTAGTCAATTATTGTCAAAATTAGAGTATAGTTAGCCAACTTAGCGATCAAGTCTTCTATAGTATAAATCTATGTGATAGGATATAGTATTTTGAGTGGCCTTTCATTATAATGATAGAGTTGTGATCTTGTGATTGAGTCACAAATAATCGTGTTTTGATGTGTGTTGTTCGATCCAATTTTCCAACAAAACGTATGTTCTTCATTAGAAACTATGATTTGGATATTTGCTACAAATCTTAACACTAATTATGTTTGTAATGCACTTTTTTAAGCTCAATGTACTTGCTTTACAAAATTTCTCCTTAAAAGATGTTAAACAAATTGAATTTTAATAATCCAAACTATAACCAGCCGAAAATAATCCATATCGGCTATGATCATGAACAATGAGACTCCGAACTTTCACTTAAGGTGTCAAGGTGCATAATCGTCACATTTTTACACTTGATTTGTACTCATTTCAACTCGATTTTGCTTGTATGTTTTTCAATTTCGTTAATAATCATCATTATAAGCTAAATCGAATGAAAATCAAACGTAATATTAGATGATTATGCCACAGGGATTGCCTTTGGCAATGAAAGTACTAGTGAGGAGTGTTGGTCAAATCGTCAACCAATGGATAATAGTTTGTATTAAAAGTTTCAATCAATTTCAACCTAATAAGTTCAAATTGCCCTATTTCTTAAAAGAAAGAGGAAAAAACCATGAAACTGAAATCTAGGGCAGAAGCCTATATCAAAACCGACTAAATTCAAACCACAATGTTACTCGACAATCCAAAACCAATTGAAAAACATACAACAATCTATCTCTTCAATCAAATTTCATCTCCCTAGGGTTTATCAAATCAAAATCCACCATCCACACCTACACTCACCACTATCAAATCAAATCAAACAGCAGAAACACAACCACAACCACATCAACCAATCAAACTTATCGTACGCACCTATGAGGAAACAGCGAAGCACGACCACCGTTCTGCAGGCAGATCTCAGCTGCCTCAGCAGCAGCAACGGAGGGGATGATAGCATGAGTCGTAAGCAGAAGGTTCTTATGAATGAGGAACCCCGTGCCGGTGGAAATTCGAGCCATGAACGGACTTTTGCCTGAGAATATGGCGGATTTGGTCTTCTCCGACTTGCATATGCCGTTGCAGAAGCACAGTGACTCTGCTAACACTCCCATTGGTGGTGGTGATTGTGAGTTTGAAGTTGCTGTAGATGTTCAGATCCGGTGGTTTGAGGGTGATGATGCGGTGGTTGAATGAGGTGCCATTGGTGTTGGGGTTGAGGTTTAGCTATGGTGGTGTTGATTGAAGGTTGGAGACACCTGCGATTTGGTGATGTTGTTCGATGAGAAATCTAGTTTGAAAAAGGTGGATTATAGGCGCTCTTTTCGATATTAAGAGTGTGTGAAACTTTGAATTAGGCGTGACAGTCGAATTTTATGAATAAAGTGCAACTTTAATTTTCTAAACAAACACATAACGAATTTTTTTTAACGACAAATGTGCGATTATTTTTCGAAGGATATGAGTTATTTTAATTGAACGTATCTATTTGTTTTTCAATTAGGATCACACCTTAACTTTTTCAGAAGGAAACCCATTGTTAAGAAAACCTTTTGACTCATTCTGAGTGTTGCATGTGATTTGACATTGCTCTGTGTATAGTAAAGTAATTAGATGAACATAAGCAACTGTAAATTAATAAGTATAAAATAATATAAAGGATCATGAATTTATGTAAACTAGATATAAACGATAAGTACCAACAAACATAAGAGAACAACAAATAAAAGTAAACCTGGTATAAACGCACATGAATGAATGTATATAAACAAACATAAATGAAAAAAAACATACGTAAATGAAAGGATGTTTACAAACGAAAACTATATAGCAAAAGCCCAGCTGAAATTCAATGTAGAAATAGCAATGAAACGACATGGGTGCTATTAGCTCAAGTCTCAAACCCTCTATGTATTCGTTAGTTAATAACCATAATATTCAAGTTCCAGTGCCGGTCCCGAGAATTTCTTAGCGACTCTGGGCACGGGGCGAGAATAAAAATGGACCCCTCTAATACGACGTATAGAAAAAGTTTAAATCGAAGAACTTATATACGATCAAAGTGCCAAAGTCAATCGCCGATCTATCTTTATACTTTTACCCTTAGAATCTTGAATGGAGTTTTTTTTTTTTATTTAAGTATTATTATATTAGATTAGGTTTAGATAGAAAAATGATATTGGGTTAAACTATTTAAAATGTTAAGAGGCTCTAAGATAATATTTAATAGGCTAAAATAATTAAAATGTTATTGGTTTTGTTAATAGGTGTATAGGTGTTTTTAAAAAATATATATAATATATAAAAAAATCAAAATTTTCGGGCCATGAGAAGATCGGGCCTATGCGGTCGCCCATCCCGCCCCTCTCAGGGCCGCCCCTGACAGTAAAAATAAATTATTAAAAAGAAAACACTAGAAAGAAGCTCAATTACTAGAATCATCTGTAACGTATAATAAAAGAAAGTTTTTTTTAAGACACGTGTCATTATTCAAACATATCAAATGATACGTGTCATCATTAAAGCATATCAAGAAAATCAATTTCTCGCGTCTCTCTCATAATAAATATGAAAATTGTAAAACAATTAATTTGACTTTCCTTTTTTACTAAATATGTTAAAACAAAATATATATGTATATATATATATATATATATATATATATATATATATATATATATATATATATATACTAGCTTTAGTAAACTCGTGTATTACACGGGTTGAATAAATAAAATATTAATATAATAAAAATTAATAATTATAAAATGATATTCTAAGATATGATATGATTGAAATTACATATGACAAATGACTATAAATAATAAAACAGTGATATCGACTTTTTAAAATTTTTGTTTTTAATTTTTTTTAAATAAATATTTTGTTCTAAAACAAACCATATAAAAATGTCATTTTTAAAAATTTTCTTATTATAACTCCCAAATTTGATTATTTTTTGTTTCTAAAAAATTGACTTTTTAAAAATACCAATTATAAAATATTTCATATTTTTAAAAAAGTTTGATGCTTTAGAAAAATTTATTATTTCATAAAAAATTTATTTATTTAGAAATAACATTAATGAATAGATTTCTTTCTTAATTTATTCAATCTAAAAAAGTAATAAATAATATTATTAATAATTAAGGTAATTATTTAATATGAGAGAGAGGCGAGAAAATTTTGGTAAGGATGATTGTGGTGCTGACACGTATCATCTCAAATTACTCTTATATTAAAGTATGAAGATGAAGATATATATTTGTGTTTCTTGTCTCTCTCATATTAAATGATAACTATTTTAAATAAGTAAACTAAACTATTAAACATCTAAAATATAAATAATTTTTTTTAATAGTTTATTAATACATACTAAATTATATGATTTCAGACGTATTTTATCTTTAAATATAGAGTAATAATTTTTGATTTCATTATGTGTTATAACTTTTAAGTATTCATTATATTTTGTATTTCAACAATGGTTAATAACATCTAGAAAATAAATATTTATAAAACTAATGATTTTGATATGTTTTATTTATTCTATCCATGTAATACATGGGCTCTAACCTAGTAATCAATAAACACATGAAATACCATTGGTATTTTGGTCCAATGGTATAAAGGTGATGATTAGAGATTGAGAGTTTTTAGGTTTCAGGTTTAAAACCTGATTCAATAGAGGTTTCCCAAATGGTAAATTTCCTTCTTGATGATATTTTTGGATGAATCAGGCTTGAAGCTTCAAAATCAATATAGACGGGATGAAATCTCGTATTAGGAAGGCTCACGCGGGTATTGTGGGAGTTCCAAATGTCGATCCAAAAAAAATAATAAACATGAAACTAGTATTGAAATTAATCTATGATTTCCCTTGTAACGAATGGAATTTCCATTGTTTTCTATTCAAAAAATGTGTACGACTTGGTCTTGCCCAAAGCCATTGTTCGTTTATTTTTAGTTATTACTAGGTTATTAGCCCGTGTATTATACGGGTTAAAAGTTATAATACATAATGAAATAATGTAAACAAAAACATTTAAACTCTATTGTTTTTAATTAAAATTGACAATATAAAAATAAGAATTTGTGATCATAAGGTTTAAAGGGTTAAATAATATTTGAGATGATTGATATTCTAGATTCAAAATTCCTAGAATGTGGTGATGATTGAGATAGTTAAGAAAAATAAAAACTTCACACTTGTCCTTCAAAAATAATTAAAATAAAATAAAACTTCAAGTAAGAAACATAGCATGATTTGTGGAAAATTTGTTAAAGGAAGTTTAGGCGGGAAAGTTTTTGTGAGATGAAACCTAGTGATAACATGTGTCATCAGATGTAATCATTTATTATAAGTACTAGTTTATAAACTCGTGTAATACACGGGTTAAAGAATAAAAACATGTGATTCATAATTGAGAATAATTGAAGATTGTTCATTCACTCTATATCTTATCCACTAACCATTGTTTTTGAAAACAAAATGACATCTTTGTTTTACTCATTATCGTTAGAAAGACATCAATAGTAGTGGTCTACATAACATAGATTTACACAAAAGGATGGGAAAATGGATACTGTACAACTTGAAGAGAAAAAAAATAACCTACTAAAACTATGTTACAAAATACATATATCAATTTCTTTACCGACGTCAATTAAACAACAATTGTTTGAACATATCCACAACCATCCTATTTTTTGAATCACATCAGATGTTCCTTTGATCTTGATGACAACAGTTTTTTAAAAATCAGCAACTATTAATATTTCTGCATCAATTAACATATCATCAATAGTTATGGCATAACATAATTAGCAATTAAAAGAATACCCAACAGCCTCATTAATTTGCTTAAGGTGCTGCATTTTTATACCCAAGTGACCTAAAATCACAGCTTTATTTCTCCTTATTTTAACACATATTTGTGCTGAATTTTTATACCCAAACGACCCAAAATCATAGCTGTGTTTCTCCTTATTTTAGCACATAAAATTGTTGAATTTTTATACCAAAAACAGCTACGGTTTTTCCTATTTAAGCACATAAAAGTGCTAGATTTTTAAACTCAAATGATCAAGATTCACAGTTGCATCTATAAGAATTTGAATAAATTATAATCCATAAGAATTTGAGTAAATTATAATAAAATAGACTCGTTTATTACACGGGCTAAATAACAAAAAAAAAATATAATTCATACATTCTTATATGCTTCTTTTGAATAATAAAATAACTATTAATATAGATCATATTAACAAAAACGGGTCTGGGTACCCTTCAACTTTAAATATTAAATTCAAAAATGTTTTCAAATTGAAGATATAACATGAATAAAACATCTACATGAATTGCCACGACTTCATATTCCAGCTTACTTTTAGAATTTGGACAATTTAAAAGTGAACTTAATATACAGATGATTAAAACAAAGCTAGAATTTATACTTGTGAACATAAACACCACCATACTTAAACCAAGTTGGGGGTTCTTAAACTAACAAATTTATCAACCTTGAATCATCATAATCCCAAATCTTTAATAAGTTAGAATTTGAAGATATCATAACCAAGCAAATGATGGGCTCTAAACTAATTACCTAAGAGATAGAACTTGTTATAGTCTACAAACATCAAATCTGTTCATTAACACTTAACAGAATATAGTTGCAGAACCAATAGTTCAACACAACTCTTTTTATCTTGCCAAGCAAATGAAAACACTATGTTAACACGAACTCTCCATGTTAATATGTGTAGCTCTATTTCTCCTATTTGACAACCTCTATAGAATAAACCTTATTCTAAATTTGTACATATATAAATAATATTAGAAAAAAATATAAATAGTGTATCAAGTAGCTATTCAGTAACCTAAACTCAAACCATCACAAAAAAAAAAAACACATATTCAAATACCATTTAAAACTAAAACCATTATATTATATAAGACTTTTATATGCACATTAATATAAGATACATGGACTATTTTCTTAATAGCATCTTCATGTTGTGTCATGTTGATTTGGCTATTCATTTTACGATTTCTGCTGGTGTTAATGATTAATTTATGAATTGTGATTCAATTAGAACTCAAAAGTCTGAATTAGATGCAGAGGATTCAATATTAATAACCTGTTTCACAATCTAATTATAAAGAAACAAATCCCTAAAAATCTTATCCAAGACGAATCCGCTTTCAATCTAGGATTAACAACATGTTGAAATCATTGTTATGAAACCACTTCTGCGTAATTCAATTGGGATCGATTCCTTTCAGAACTCACAGGTGCAGAAATTAAAATAGGGGAAAACAACCATAACCCTAATTGAAACCACAAGCTTCAACCGAAGATCATAAGAACATGAATAAAAGAAATGAATTGATTACCTGAAGCTAATAAGGGTGGATCGCCAGGATGATTTTCGCTGGTGAGAGATATTGAATCTTCAGATGTTGAAGACCTTTAACCACATGCCGAATTGAAAGGAGAGTTTGAATTGCTGGAGATGATTTCCATATGCAGAATGACGATGAATACGAAATTGATCTAGGGTTTCGGTGGGGATGATAAAATGGGAGTTTGAATTTCGGGTCATGTGATAGTCGGGCCACGTGTCCCGTGAGGTTTGGTATCTTAGTCCATATAGGTGGGCGGGAAATTGCACGTGAGAGTGATTTTGGTGGTGACATGTGTCCCATAATGTAAATGATTATTAGTATAAATTAAAAACCTTGACTTTTCAAGCCCGTTATAGAAACCATTAAACACATACTTTATTGAATTTTGTAGGTTTAGGCAAGTTATTTGTTAACAAGCCTCTTAATGGTTAGATGGGCTAGGAGGCAAAAGCTTGATTTGTAAATCTTCAAGTGTGGCAGTAGTAGGGAGATTGCGATGTGGTGAGGAACAATATGACGGTTGGTGGTGTACGCGGTTATGGCGTAGCGGGGGAGAGGGAAGAGGAAGAGAGAGAGAGAGAGAGAGAGAGAGAGAGAGAGAGAGAGAGTACGAAAAGAGTGTTTGGTGATGGCGTTTGAAGGAGGTGGTGGTGGTGGGCGATTGTGATTACCGATGGGGAGTGGGGTGTGGGTGGTGGTTACTTTTTTGATCAAGTTGCTAGTTGAAGAAGATTGAAGTGGGTGGTTCCATAAGTTTATTATTATTATTATTATTATTATTATTATTATTATTATTATTATTATTGTTGTTGTTGTTGTTGTTATTATTGTTGTTGTTATTATTGTTATTATTATTGTTGTTATTATTATTATTATTTTATTATTATTATTATTATTATTATTATTATTATTATTATTATTAAATTACTATTTTGGCCCCTGGGGTTAGGGCCATTTACCCAATCAGCCCAAAAAGAAATCTTTTGACATTTCAACCCCTAACGTTTCATTTCTTAACTGTTTTTACCCCTAATACTAACTCTGTTAATTTTTTTTCTGTTAAGTGAAGGGTGTTTTGGTTTTCCATTTTAAGAATATTTATGTAAATGTTAAATCTTTAGGGTATTTATGCACATTTTTAAAATTACCAATAACTACCACACACCACCATTGTTGTTTACTTCGTCCAATGGCACTTTGTCTCGGTGTATAGGCTTCAACTTAGGTTTCAACCCATCTGCATCATCAACTTCAACACCATTACTGTTTACTTTCTCCAATGGCTTTTCTTTTACTGCTGCAGAAGTTACTTTATGATCAAGACTCCCTAATTCCTCCATTGCCACTTGCCGAGTGGAGGGCGGTCTCATCGCCAAAACTCCCAACTTTTGTTGTGTTGGCATTGGTGGAGGTGGTGGAGGAACTAGTTTAGGCTTTTGTGGAGATTGTTTATCACTTTATCTACTGTATGCAATCGTGTCATATCTAGTGGAGGTGGTGCTGCAAGCTCAATTCTTCTGGAACCATAAGTTATTGCTAATGGCTGACTGCAGTCCGTCGATGACAGAGCTAGAGGCAGCCGTGGTGGAGGATCTGGTGTTTGCTGTGTCAGAGTCGTATGCTTTGTATATAGGGACAAAGAAACCTAAAGGCTTGACCTTGGTGAAGTTCTCTTTGAATGATGGATGGGGCTAGTTGAACGTGCTTCACTTCTTTGTTGGATCATCAAGCTACAATTATTACCATTATTGTTCTTTGAACCATTTCGTTTCGATTTTCGACTCGAATACCCATCCTTAGTGCTCGCATTTGATCCATGAGGGGTATAAAAATCATTGCTTTCTTCATCAGATGTAGAAGACGACATCGCCGGCGGCGAACTGATGGCTGATGGTGGCAGCGGTTTACTCAGCGGTGGCAGTGGTTGAAGATCAGGACTAGGTCTGGAAACCTCTGATGTCTTTACGGAACCTAGTTTATGATAAGGCGACTCATTCCTCGGTCCGTCAGTGACAGTGGTGATGATGGGGGCTGCAATTGGGTCTGATCCGGAACCTGTTCATTGAGACAAGGATGGTCGGGGGTGGCGGTGGCCAGAGGTGGCGGTGGTGGGAGTTGGGTGTCCCGTAGTGGTGGTGGTTGTATTGGTAACTTAACAAAAATAGGAATAAATAACTTTAAAGATTTAACATTTACATAAATAGTCCTTAAGGTGGAAAATGACCAAAATACCTATACATTTAATAGAAAAAAGTTAACAGAGTTAGCATTAAAGACCAAAACAGTTAAGAAATAAAATGTTAATGGTTGATATGTCAAAAGATTTTTTTTTAGGTTAATAGGGTTTAATGGCTATAACCTTAAGAGCCAAAATAGTAATTTATTGTTTTTAAATTTAAAGGCTCTTTAGCCTTTTTATCAAAATTCTAATATACTACTTAGGATGTTAGCCTTGTGAACCTAAGTGGTAGTAAAATTAAAAAAATCAATGTGTAAATCAAGTTTTTGAAACTTAAAGAATCAGACGTTAAAAATTGTAATCTCAAGAACTCAAATAGTAATTTACTCCTATTTTGAAGTTTTCAATAAGTTCAATATATTATCAATTATTTTTATAAGAATATATATTACATTGATATATTAAATTTCGACTTGGTAGACTAATTCATATAATTGGGCGTGAAACCATAAATATTATACATGTCTTGAACATCTAAAACTAATCACATACATGGTTTCATCTGTGATTATTCATTTCAATTGTTTCGGATATTTGGTCTCCCATCAAGTCCAGGTTCGTCTCCAACCTCTGATTTATTATGAATCATGATTACGATGGACGAGGAACCAAATTCAATGTCCAAATAACTAGATCGGACCGACTGCTCGGATACCACATTCTCCACCGGCTATTTTGGTATGCTTACGTCTTTTTTTCTTAGACTGTCGGTTTCAACAAATTAAAGTACAATCTTAAACTTAAGAGCCTAAAATTTTTTGTTTTCCCCCTTAGATATCTTACATAAGACTTTATTTAACTTCACTAAAACTCTAGACTAATATCGTGTGTCTTATTTATTTTTTATTCTTGAAATTAATTATTATGCTAATAAAAACAATAAAACAATAAGAGGACCAGTTTGAACAACTATCTATTCAGCTGTAACGATTTGTTCCGGAGTTCACTAAATGAAAGAAAATTTTTTTAGAAAAAATAAATAAAGTAAAAGAAATGAGAAGATATAATTTTATTTTATGTTCCAAGTTTGAAGAAAATAATAAAAAGAAATATTTTATGTATTCTCGGTTAAAGAATATAATTTTTTATGGTTGAGGTTATTCTACAAAGTGTATTTTTGCTACAAAGTGTGAGAAGACACAATAAGACTAAAAAAGTCACAAAAAATTATATATCACAATCTAAATCGAATTTCAAAAAAGTACTTCGAAATCTCAGTTCCTATCGTCGTTCTCTTTCAGAAAAAAAATAAAAAAATTTAAATTTTTTTTTCGTTGTGTCTTTTATGACACAATGACGTTATTGTGTCTTTCATAATGTTTCATAATGTTTCATAAATGACACAATAAAAAAACGTTAATTTTTTTTATTTTTCGTTTAATTTTTTTCTTAACGAGGACGGATAGAGGAACAAAAACTCGGAATTAGTTTTTTGAAATTCGATTTAAATTGTGAGATATAATTTTTTTATGACATTTTTTGACTTATTGTGTTTTTTCACATTTTGTAATAAAAATACATTTTGAATTTGAACCTTTTTTATTTATTATTATATCATTTAATTTTCTAATTGAACAAGTAAAACAATATAATCAAAAAAAAATTATTAGAAAAAAATTATTTCTTTTCTTTTCTTCCTTACGATTCGAAATAAAAGCCGGTAAAAAAACCTATTAAAAAATCTTCATTCCAATTAGGGTTTTTGAAGTCTCATATCGTTTATCCAAAACCTACAAACTTTTACGACTACAATGATCTACGACGTCAACTCCCCGTTGTTCCGTTCCTTCCTCAGCCAGAAGGGAGGCTCATCTGATAAGAGGTACTTTCGTCTCACTTATTTTGATCTAGGGTTTTTATATAATTGTATGCTGTACTGTTTGTTGTTCACATACGGAATATCACAAGATTTGAGTGTTCTTTAATTGGTTTTAATTTGTTATTTGATACATATCGATTGGTGTTAAACGATTTTGATGTTTTGTTTTTAGTAGTAATTCTTGTTTTAGACCACGTATAGTGGTTGGGCTAGTTAAAATCCCATTTAAATATCACTTGGATAAAAATCATTTCAGTCACTTTTAAATCAAGTGTAGTGGTTAACTAGCGTTTGGCGCTCTCTAGTGATGCACTGATATAGGAAATTTTGTGTTTGGAGCCCTTTTCAACTATTTTGTAACGGTGTCTGGAGCCCCATTTGTGTCCATGTCATCATCTTGGAGCCCCGCTACGTCCAGTCTTAGAGCTTGTGCTACAAAGATGATTAGGGCCGTGATTATACAGAACGTGGGTGTTATTTTCTGTGCGATTTGTGTATGCAGAAGTTTGAATGTTTCTGTTATTGGTAGGAATACGGTCTGCTAGATGTTTGGTCAATTGTAGATGTAGATCTTTTGGAAGGGTGGGATGTAGGCAAACCTTGCTACTATCCCTAGGGATAGAGGAATTGCTTCTTGAGAGACCCTGCCCACGAACAAACTGTAGACAAGCATATAGTTTTGCTATGGGTGGGATTTACTGGGTATGGTGGTGGTTGTTTTGTAGATGTTTGGTCAATTGCAAGTAGTGTGTCATTTGTGGTAGGTCTCTGGGCGATAGGTTCACATAGGGCTGAAGATGTAAACCAGAATTTGTGAAGCGAATGATTCTAGGGGTTTGATTAAGCATAGGGAAATCATGGTGTGCATTGATTGCCTATTTGATTCATATAGAGACAAAGAAAAACATCAATAACAAGTTAACAACGACAATGAACATACCTAGTAAAATCTCATTTATAGTAGAGCCATTGGTAGGGTCTGGGGAGGGTGGGAAGAGGGTAAACATTTCTGATTTCTTATATTCTAGGGGGGATAGAGATGATGCTTCTACTGATACCCTTAGCAAATAAAGAAAAGAATCAGAGAAACAAAAGGGTAATAAGTTGAATGTTTTTATCGATGCATGAATTAAATGTTATGCCATTTCTTATATTTTCTTATGTAGTTACGGGTAAACTAATGATTATTTATCAGTTGGTTTCTTTATTTCATAGTTCTCTTTTCAAACTTAAGATAATCGTTAATTTGTAATTATGGTTTCGCTAATGTGACATCTTCATGATTCTATGATACTGAAGCAACAGAGTTCCATATGATTAAGGGTTTTCAATAATGATGTGACTTGTATGTATCAATCAAGCAATCAAAAACTTTTGCAAGTCTTGTTTACTGTTGAGAAAAATAACAGTTTCACTTAGACTGGTTATTTGATTAAGGGTTTTAAGGGAATAATATTTTATATGGGCATGATGAATTCATAGTCATTCAAGGATTTGTTATTATGGTCGTTTTGTGTTTCTTACATTCTTTCTTTTATTAGCGTTAATTGCATGCCTGCACCAGTATGTAGAGAGCATTATATATATCTTTTATGTGTAGCATAACAAAATCGTTATCTTCATATGTATCAAAACTGTAAATTTACCCATTGTATGTACTAGGTGACCTGAACAACAAAGGGTAACTCGTCATCTGTTTATATTTTTTTTCTTTAGATTTATACCAAAAAGCTGCTATTATTATTGTTATTGTTATTATTAGTAAAATCAATAAATTTTCTTGTGTATGCATTATTAAAACCGGGATGCACGGAATTGCAAAAGGTGTCAAGCTTAGGGGTTGTTTAACAATTTCTGAATGATTAAGTGCTGAACCAATAAGAGTTCTGAACCATCAAGTGTTGAACCATTAAGAGGTCTGAACCATTAAGAGCTAGTATATCGCTTAACTATTCAAAGGCAAATGTCTGACCAATTCAGATAAGAGGTCTTAACCATTCAGCATTAGTGTAATGCTTAACCATTCAGAGGCAAATGTCTGAACCATTCAGACATTTGCTCGCGAAACCAACAGTCTGAACCATTAAGTGCTGAATCATTCAGACATCTGAACCATTAAGAGGTTGATTCAGATGCTGTCAAATAGCCTCTTAGTAAATGTTGGCTCAAGTTACTGGTGCCCCAAAAGCAATTATCTAGTTTTAGGTCTACCCTTGTATAAAGCTGTAAACATAATAAGATTGGTACATGTAAAGATAAGTATTTTAGTCTGCTACCACCGGTTACAATTTGTGTCAAGTGAATACATTTTGGTGCAGTTGACCCTTTATATTGCTACTTTTGTGCCTAATTTGCTGTTAACTTTTACAGGAAAACCGAGGAGCAAAGGCCGAAGGAGCAGAAGCCGAAAGCTAATGAAAACAAACCTGTCATGAACGAATAAAGACTTTTCAACCAAACACATGTAAGGCATCTCTTATTTTTTTCGCACTTCACTCAAGCATTATGATTCAACAGTTGTTCAGTTGTAATGAAGTCATTATCATCCTTTGACTCTTGTTTCTATTGATCATCTTTATGTAGCCTTTGATACTTTTCTAAAAGTATTGTGTTGTTAGAAATGATAGAAAGCGGATATTGATTTTGCTAATGAAAACAAGTTCTGAGTGAAATCTTCCGATGCAATGGTTTGTAAATGGTTCATATGGTTGGTATGTTTAACAATGCAGACATTTTAATTGCAAGATTACCATTATTTTTGTTGTAATGCTGAGACAACACCATAGTTTGCAATCATTGTATTTTGCAATTTTGTCAATGCATGTTCAAGCAAACAATTTTATATTCCAGTTTATTAAGAATTATATTCCACTTGCTTTATTCGAGATTCTGATTGGCAATCAGCATTATGTTGAGGCTTTTTTAATGATGAAGTGATGAGAAAGTGATTAATATTTTTGCAATGGAAGAAGATAAAGATGTTTAATTATTGCCCTTAATAATAATTGTGGCGGATTGATCTAATAGAGGTTGAATTAACTGGAATAGTAACCAGGGTGATAGTTTTTTACTTGACCAGAAACACGAATGAACCCGACACGGACAAAAAGAAGATTTCGGGTGTGGTGTATCTAACCAGTTTAAATAAATAAGCCGTTTTGGGTTGACTTTTTTATTAAACGGGTTGTGTTTAAGTTGCACTGTTTAACCCGTTTAGTTGAGTATGTTAACCCTTCAATCTGTTTAATGAAACAAAACGATTCACTAACCCGTTTATGACCTATTTAACCCACTTTTTAGAATCCACCAACTACAGTTAACTTGTTTAGAACTTGATTTTACCCAACCCACCAACATGTTTGACACATATAGATAAACGAGTTATGTTCAGCTAGAGGTGGGCATAAAAACCGGGTTCGGACCTAACCCGGACCCGGGTACGGGTAGTACCCGATGGAAGGTGTACCCGGGTTGGACCCGTTTAAAACCGTAGGGTTGGAACCGGTTTTAGATTTTGAGTTTTTTAGCGAACCCGACCCTAACCGGACCGCCCCGGGTTGAACCTGGTATTGGACTCGGCATTCGACACACACACAAGACAAGAAAAGAAGAAAAAAAAACTAAACCCGGTATTGGACCCGACCCTACCCTACCCGGGTATACTGGGTAGGGTTTTGACGATGGTGAACCCGACCCGGACCCGGGTATAAAAAAACCAGATTGGGTCCAACCAGGTTTGTACCTTGTTCCGGGTACGGCCCAATACCCGGTTTGTGCACCTCTATGTTCAGGTAACATGAGTTCAAGTGTTTGCTAGTGTTAGGGTTGGTGTTTTTGACATGAATAAAACGTGAGTCATGTTTGGGTTGAACCTGTGAACTCGCAACCTGACACGATTGATACCCTATTGGTAACATAGTTTCATGTTTATTTTATGGCGAGTGGGTACAAGCTAGTTGCATTAGTAATTATCTAGATTTGAGGTTTTCTTGAAAGCATAATCTCGTTTTCTCTGTTTATCCTTATGATTTGCTAGCACCTTTCGTCCCAACAAACTACCCTAACTAGTGGTGGGCTTAGGATTTTTCTATTAAGGTTGTTTTTTAGATGCTCGGGTGTCTCTTAACTTGACATATGTATTTTGGGTGAGTCCACTTATAAATAATGATAACTTGGAATTGCACTGGTAAATTAAGAATTACAATAAAGTTTTGAAGTAATCATAACTATAAAAAAACAATGCATTAAATGAATATGATACTTTTTTTTATTTCGCTTGTCACATTGTTTTCAAACTTAATAATTAATCTTTTCTATGTAATTCAAAAATAATATAGGTGTTGATCGAGAAACAGTAGCATATAAAAAAATTTTACGGCGACTATTGACCCCACACATTTATACTAGATCCAATCATGACCTTAACCAACAACCGATAACCAACCACCCTCACTCTACTTATCATCTGCCTTTGCGTTCAAACTTTTCTTAGATTAAAAACCGATGATCATCATCGGCCATCGAACTTGAAAACGGACCCTAGTTTCAAGTCGGTTGGAATGGTCAAATGTGCCGGGGGTGGTCAAGGAAGAAGGGATGGGACGACTATGCTCAGAGAGGAGACCGGAGATGTGGCCGGAGGGATGTCCCTTCTTTCAAATAAAATAAAACAAATAACAAGAAGGAAAACATGCAAATATGTTTTCTATGATCATGTTTGTATATGCGAAATGAGTGACATTCGGGACATATGCCCCCAATGTTAACATCAGCAACACAATTTAAATTTGGTTGCAAATGATTAGGTGTAATAAACATATATTGTAAGTTTATATTCCTGTATTGAGATCAAAAGGGATACATGCATCATCTAGAAGTGATGGCAAATTGCCATTCTATAACATAGCAAATTGTCATTCTATAACCTTAACGCCATGGATAAACACCAAGATATACTTAATTATTCTTTTCTAAATACTTCAATTGTTTTTTTTAAATGACTGTTTTACAATGTATTTTTTACGGTCATGATTATCTTAAATACTGCGATATACTTAATTAAATTATCGAAATCTTTTGTTAAATACTATAACTTTTGTATTTGTTACATGTACACATGCAAATGTAAAAATTTCAAGTTTAATTGATTTATTTATAAATCGTTTGATTCAATATCCTTATTAGCACACATTTTATGAAATAGTATAAGTATATGAGATCAATGCGTTATATCATGTTTCTTTGAGTTGTAATCTTTTAACACATTAATAATAATTGTTATAAAATTAATGATGAACAAAGTACTTGTAAGTGGTGTGGTAAGTTCTAAGAAAAAAATTATCATATTCACTGACCAATGGCAATATAGTAAATACTAATGAGTGTCTTTATACAAATGCAAGACAGGGGATCTTTCCATGGGTCAAAGATTGAAAACGAAAATGCAATAAAGTGGAAGTAAATGGTAAAAGAAGCATGTGAATTCACAATCAATGGAAAAGGTAAAAAGGGTCAAAGATTGCTAATGAATTTGCAAATTGCAAGCAGAGAAAAAGAGAAGAGTATTGAAGTAAATGTGAAACAAGAAACATTTAATTTACATAAATACCCTTGAACCAATGAATGGACAATGTGAAGGAGGGTGTAACAAGAGAAAGTAGGTTGGTCCCTTTAGGGTTGAAAAGTACATAAATATAACCAATGCACTTGATGAATCATGAGTGGTTTTTCCATGTGAAGGCCTTTAGTTTTGCCTTTTACCTTGACCTCCTTCAATCACCTCTTCTCTTTCTGTTGCAATATCCCCTCATTTAATCACTTTCCAACTTTGTCTTATAATAATTGAGGTTGTTATGAGGTCACTATTCTCCTTTTGCTTTCACTTTTTGTACTACAAGAAGTGTGTTTTCTGTCGAAAATGAAGCTAGGTGTTGAGGGTTTCAATCTACACAACTCGTTTAAAATGATTCGAGGATGAACTCAGTCGCTTAACCATTAATTGGCATGATCACGGATGGCTAACTTAATATGAGTGTTAAGATTGATTTATAGCTAATTGAACAATCCTACTTTGGTTGTAAGAGATGTGAATTTGGCCCTTACAAGTTCTATTAGGTGTTTAAGCTATTTGTGGCACAGAACAACCTACAATATGTACAAAATGATAATCTTGGGTCATTACACACCTAGGGTATATTAGGTCTTTTAATTCGTAAAAGCTTTATTTAAGAGATGATTAATATAGTGATACACAAGGCTTGAAGTAGCCCCGTTGGTATTTTAGTATCTGAGAATCAACAAACTCGACCAACTTTGTTCAGAAAATCGTAAAGGTGTTAATCATGTTGTAGTGACATGGTAACAGGTTTTGGGTTGATGCTTACATTGTTCACAACCCGAATACAACCCATACATATTCATGTAGAACCATTAACCATAACCTGGACACATTTAAAATCGTGTAACCCAAGCACGAGTCTTTTAACCCATTTATCTAAACGTGTGAAACGAGTTAATAATCAAGTGGTAAATATGTTAATCAGATTGGTGGATTGTAATAAATGGTTAAACGGGTCATAGAGGGTTAGGTCAACCTGTTTAATTTAAAGGTGTTAAACAATTTGTTTGGACAAGATCTGTTTAATCAAGTAGTTCCAATTGGATACGCCTGTTTAATTATAAAGGTCAACCCAAACATAACTCGTTCAGTTAACGAGTCAACCTTATCATGACCTGTTTAATTAGATAGGTTAACTCGAACACGACCCGTTTAATTAAAAATGTCAACATGAACACGACATTTTTATCAAACGACTTAGATAAAAAACCTAAAATCTTATTATTTTCGTGTTAGGTAAGTACCGTGTCGAAAATTACCACTCTATTGAGATGTGGTCTTTCGTTTTCATCTGCATATACTTAATAATTTATTCAAGAATGTTTTATACATGGAGATTTAATGTATTTACTTGTGTAGGGCCGTACCTGAGAGTTCTTGAAAAATTTTAGGCCTGCGAGAGTAGAAAAAAAAAAGGGACTCTATAATTTTGATTGTTGCTGTGTTCCATTATTTTTACCGTCTTTCCAAATGGCATTTGTATATTTTATTTGCATTTAAAAAACAGCACCAGGCCAACATTTAATATGGGTTTAAATTTTACTAGGGCAATGAGCTAATATAATTAAATATTAATGGCCTCTAATATTTAATAGTTTTAAAATGATTAAAATGTTTAATTAGTTGGTTAATGATCTAATAAGTTTTAGTGTTTAATAATAAAAAATTTAAAAATTTCAGGCCCCCGGGAGAATCAGGTTCTAGGCAGTCGTCCACCCCGCCCTTGTCCAGGGCCAACCATGTACTTGTGTCATTGCGGCTACAAAAACATTCGAGAGTAAAATACACATACATAATATCATATTAATTTGTAAGAAGATAAAATATAGAGTTAATTTCAATTTTGTTCCTTAAGGTTTGATTAAAGTAACTATTTTTCTTTAAAAGAATAAAAACATCAATTTACCCCAAAAAGTTTCATATGTTTTTTCAATTTTTTATTATTTTGGATAAAGTTGAAACAAGTAATGAAATTTTTGGAATAAAATTGTAACAATTCATAAAATTTTTGGAGATAAATTGATATTTTTAATCTTTTGAAGCAGAATGATTGTTTTTAACAAATCTCAAGCAGTAAAATCGAACTTACCTCTAAAATATAAATAATAAATGCTAAACGACCGGTTCTAACTATCAAATCCTAGAAATGTAACTTTCGGAACCAACTCATATATATTCTAACTGATCAAAACAGACAACTTGATTCTGTTTGGATGGTTCGATCGGTTTGGATGATTTATGAGCAGTTGAGCACTCTCATCCGATGAACTCACCTATATACAAACATGCATACATGCATACATGACACATACACTCGTCCATGCATACGTACGTGAGGTTTTGAAGGGATAAAAATATAAAGTTGAAGTTTTATTACTTGAATCACAAATTCCTGTGTATATGATGAGATCATAACTTATAAAACAAGTTATATATCTATTTAAGCAATGTCTTTTAACACTTTAAACATATTTCTTATTTCATAGGATTACATACACACATAAGTTAAAATAAAAAGAGAATTTAAGTGAAATCGCCGGAAAGTTTTGGATCATTAATTTGATAATCAATGGTTATGCTATGCATTGATGATATTGTAATTATTGAGAAATTAAATATAATGAAAGGAATTGATGATATTGTAATTATTGAGAAATTAAATATAATGAAAGGAGAAAAAAGAAAACACAATTGCACATTTTAAAGTCTCTAGTATCTTTAATATATATTCCTATAAAAAATTTATAACACAAAACCTAAAATTTTATTCCATTTAATTCGAGACTAGTTATGTTTAATTTTAAAAACAACATTACAAAAAACACTATGATGCATTGTCGATTACATTTTTTGTCTAATACTGTTATAATTGTACATCTAACATAGTATGACGATATATCTGTACATTACAACAATGCATTCAACTTTTAGTTTTCATTAGCTTTTTTATAATGACACTTGACACATTGCCATCTACCCTTTTACAATGGCGCATCTCATTTTCCAGGTCGGATTCACTTGTATTGAGTTTTTGTTATGTAAGTACACTCCTCCAATAGAATCGTGTATCTCATTACATGGTATGTCAAATGCGTATATTGTTGCCAAAACTTTGTGTATTTCAATTGATACAAATAATATTCTCTTCAAGTTTCACGTACATACATTAGTCACTTCTATGAATCCTAATTACATTATTTTTAAAAAGTTCATTTCTTCAAGATAACCGGTTTGTAAAGGAAAAGGTAAGAAAAGACACATAACCGCATAGAAGAAGGATCCAAAACATAATTATGGAGAGTTTTCTATTTTTCTTCTTGTTCGGGTAAAACATGATTACTAGAAGATATCATTAAAGGGTATTTTCGTCCAATAACAATGCTACAAAAGCACTATATGATTATTGCATATCTAAAACAATAATCATATGTTTGAGAAAGTACTTTGCATTTTCTAAAATAATTTTATGTTACTAAAAATTTATATCTAATAGCATTCACAATTCATAGTAGGTTTTTTATTTTTATATGAGTGTGCACTTCGCCGGTCGACCCGGTTAAGACCCGCGAACTGCCCCATGAAAACTGAGACCGGCCCGTGTATGGGTTAGCGGTTCCGGTCCACGGTTTGGCTTTCCTTTTTTAAACGGTTATGGGTCGGTTTCGGTCCAAACCAGCGGGTAAGAGCTCGGTTTCGGTCTTGTCCGATTATAATTAGGCAAGAAAAAACGAGTTGGTTTTTGTTTTTCAGATGTTAAATGGATTGCCTTTGAACACCAAAAATATAAAAAATGTTTTACTAGCATATAATAGAAGTGTTCAGATCAATAAATTTTTAGTCGGTTATAGATGAATACTATTGCACGTTACACCTAAATTAACTCATAAAGGGATGATGACGATAGCTAATGTACGGTTTGTATTTAAATATGGTACCAATTTGTCTATGTTACAATAACAAGTCTAAAAAACAAATCCATTGATTGGTTTCGTTAATATTTTTAAGTTTCATTTTTCTCTAGGTAAAAAACACGAGCCTAAAAAAACATTTGCGGTCCGGACCACCATATTATGTTGAACCGACCAGTTTAGCTGAGTTCGGTCCGGCCCGAACCGTATGTAAATGGTCCGGTTCACGGTTCTTTATATAAACCACTTATCGCTTTCGGGTCAAAGGCAGATCAGTCCGGTTCGGTTCGGTTCCGATCCGTTGTTCACCCCTAATCATATATTATGGGGAGTGGTTGTGGGTGAAGAAAAAAGAAAATTTATGGGAGTTTTATCGTACTTTATCGTATTTGAGGAAACATTGTGGAAACCGCATAAATTTTTTAATAGTTTTGAAAGAAGTTACGAGTGGATGATAGAGAAAAGATAATGATAAAAATATAAAAAATAATATTTAATTGAAAGATAAAAAGAAAAAATATTTTTCAAAATATAAATATGAGAATTAAGATACAGAATTTAATGTGAATGCTCTAAGAAGACAACCAATAGTTCTAATATGTTGTACCCCCACGGATCAAACCCTTGTTAACAGGGAAACTTTGTCCACGATATGCTTATCACTAGGCTAACGACTTTTTATTTATATATTTTTAAAGTGTCTGATATTCTTTAATACACTATTAAAACCAAGAACAAAGAAAATACTCTTAGTAGTCCAATAAAAGAGTGACACATAAACCAATAGAAAATTTAAATATTACTAATTACCAACTTAAAAATGCATTAGATGTTGTATCAAGTGCATAAAAATTTGTACATATTTTTTTTTTCTTTTTAGCATTTTTTTTAAACCTAATACTTTTACATATTTCACAAATTAACCCTTAAAAAATTTTTCACTTTCAACTTTAGTCCCCAATAATTTTCATCTTTAACACAATTTTCGATTTACGGTCTAAATTTTGAGAGTTAACATGTCATAAAGTGCACGTGCGGTTCAACGTTATTACGTTTATTTTTACTCTTTAGCATCTCCGTCGTAATGTTGGGGTCCTAGAACGACTTACTTATTGTTTTTAATGTTTTATATGTCACGTGTATGGTTCAACGTTTTTAAATCTACTTTTCGTTTTGTTTTATCTCTTTCGTTTTTATTTCTTTTTTAATATGAGTTTTTCCGGTGTTGATGGTCGTTGATAGTGATATGACACTGGTGTTACTTGATATGGTTTTACGCTCCCACCGAAACGTGACGGACTTAATACTAGTTATTACTATTCATCAAAGCTAAAAAATGTAATAGTACGACTAAGGCCACAGAGTGGCAACGGGAAATACCGGGGATAGCCCGAGAAAAACCGGGGCCGGCCGGAATACCGCGTCCCCAGTTCCGAGACACTCCAACCCGGTGAATTTTCACCAGGATTCACGAGTACACCACTAAAGCTTAAAACCTCTTTTTTTCTTTTTTAAAAAAAAGGAGGAACTGGAGAAACGGGAAAAAACTAAGACGATACAATGTAAAACAAAAAAAAACCGAAGGAAATAAAAAAAAATTATGTGATGCTAATATGTCAGACGAAAAAAAACGAAACAGTTGCCAGTGGTGTAACTGATAAAATTTAAAACTCCTCTCTGTTTCTCATAATTAACCATCTCCTTAATTAACTCTTAATTTTTTTTTAAAAAGCGTGTTATCCTCCCAATTAAAAAATAAGTAAAACCCAAGAATTTTCCCCTCAAATCCCCCTTTATTCACGCCGCATTCACTTCACTCCCCACACTAGACCTCAAGTCTTCAGTCATCTTCTCCATCTCCCACCATTTTCTACAATATCCACCATTATTATCCCCCCATAAGAACCTTCAATCAACAATGGCGAATGACCTGTGCATCTCCACCACTTGCAAATTCACCAACAACTCATTCATCCCCACTGTCTTCCTCCACGATCTCTCCATCCTCTGTTCATTCATCGTCTCCCACCCCCTCTACTTCTCATACTTCATCTTCTTCTCTCCGTACATCTTCAAACTCATCTCCTTCATCTCCCCTCTGTTCTTCACCACCTCCATTCTTGTTGTTTTATCCTTCATCGCCACCGCTTTCCCCCACTCGAAGTTAGGGTTTGTTCAGACAATGGTGGATAAGCTCCGATCGAGGGTGTATGATGGTGATGATGTTGATGAGTTTCGTCAGTTTGAGGAGTTTGAGATTTATAAAATTGTGTTTCGTGATCCGCCTTTGATAGCTGTCAATGATGAAGAGGATAAACAGGTTGATGCGATGGTGAAATTGGAAGAGGAGAGAAGCATAGAGAGTTTGTTTGAAGAATTGGATCGATTTGATGATTCTCCTATGGCGATTGATATGAAGGAGAATGTAACGATATCGGAGGATGAAGAAGCTGCCGGAGAATTACGTGAATTACGTAAATTAGAGCTCGTGGAGACGCCGATTTACGGTGATGATATGAATTCTGATGAGAATTTGTTCGCTGTGAAATCAGATCCATGGCGATCGGATTCTTCTAGAAGCTTCGGGAGCTATGGATCGTTGAAGGTGGAAGAAGCTGCCGGAGAATTACAGAAGTTAGTGCTCGTGGAGGAGACACCGATCTCCGGTGAAGATCATAATTCCGATGAGAATTCGTTGTCTGTGAGATCAGATCTGTGGCGATCGGATTCTTCTAGAAGCTTCGGGAGCTGTGGATCGTTGAAGGAGAACGAAACGAGATCATTCACCGAAGAAGTCGCCGGAGAGTTACAGAAATCATCGCCGGTGAATGTATCATCCTCCGGCGACGATAAGAACACCGTTCAAAATTCACTCTCCGTGAAGTCAAACTCACCGGCGACGACGATATCAATCTCCGGCGAAGGTATCAAAACCGTTGAAAACTCATTCTCCGTTAAATCATATTCACCGGCGACGACGGTATCAATCTCTGGCGAAGATAAAAAAACCGTTGAAAACTCATTCTCCATAAAATCAAACTCATGGCGATTAGATTCATCAAGCAGCTTCAGTAGCTACGGATCAATGAGGAAGGAGAAGGAATGGAAGCGCACGTTAGCATGCAAGCTGTTCGAAGAACGCAACAACTCCTCTAATGGTGAAGAAGGTATGGATTCACTGTGGGAGGCGTATGAAGACGATAATTCGAGCCGAAAATCGAAGAACAACCCGAAGAAGAAGATGATCAAGAGCAAGAAGAAGAGTGAATTCAAGTGTTTTGTAGATGAAGAAGATGAAGATGAAGATGATGACGATGAAGATGAGTTCATGAGCAATGGTCAGTTGTGTTGCTTGAAGGCATTGAAGTTGTCAACAGGGAAGATGAATTTGGGGATGGGGAAACCAAATCTTGTGAAGATTACAAAAGCTATCAAAGGCTTTGGTTGGTTGCATCATGTTGGTAGCAAGCATGGTAAGAGAAATTAGCTTATGATTTTTTTTGGTATTTTTTGTTTTGTAAGTTGTTTTGATGTGATTTTTTTTTTTTTTATATTTTTGTTGTTTGTAATGTTTTTGGTAAGTTTATGTTTTAGATATGTATATAAAACACTTTATTTAAACATATATGACATATTTTGTTATTTTAATGTAAGAAATCTCTCTAATGTCTTTGTCAATTGCATGTGTCATTGTAGTATAACACCGTCCTACTTCGTGACGTGACTAGCTTTTGAAGGCATAATGTGGTATCGATTATACTATACTCTCTCATACACTTGAACATGTGAAATTGTGAATGTGTAAACATAGAATATGTGAACGTGTAAACTTGTACAAGTGAACATAAACACATAGACATACAAATAAGTAAGAACAAATGAGCACATACAAATAAATAAAATAAAGAAATAAAATAAATAAGACCACTTCAACAGACACAATCATATAAGTCTATGTTATATTGGATAAACTGGCTGAAAATCTCGTTCGGGACACACAAGCATAAAACCTATATACGTTTTTCATAAACCTTGTTTTTAGTATAAAAATAATAATCATACATTTAATTTTTATTTTCATTTATGTAGTGAAATACATAGAAAAAAAAATATATAATACATATATTATTATGTTAATAAATTAGAGTGAGAAGTGTCGGTAAGATGCGAAGACATTGACCAATTTGTTACGAAATGTTGAATGTTATGCAATGATGTTTGTCTCTTATGGGCATGCATCTGAAGTATCGTATTTTTGTTGGATAAAACATACGTCTTGTCCATTTTGTAAGACACCTTTTATCATAGTAATCATATTGTCCAACTTTTTGTCATTATCGTTTACTATTTTCTAAAGTATTTTATTATATTATTCTTTAAAAAATAGAAAATTTTCGTTGCTCATTTATTAATAATTATTTTTATGGTTGTGTTTGGATTGATGTGGTTTGGTTCAGTTCTAAGCTCAAATAATACTCAACTTGAAATTTGATATTCAGTTTGGGAAACCGGTTGAAATCTGTTTTGGGAAATTTATTGCTTTTGGTTTTACATTTAGGTTAGTTTGTTGCGGCTCTATTTTCGGTTTTACATTTGAGCTTGAAACGTTGGGTCTGAAAAAGTTAGTCAAAAATAGTAATTTGGTTCTAAAACTTTTGACTTAAAATTTTTGTTAGTCACTTATTAATGAATTTGAAGATGAAACTCTTGGCACAAAATGATGAATTTGGGTCTAGCAACAAACATTCAACAAACTTTTATTGCAAGTTCGGTTTAATTTGGCAACAAGGTATATCTGAAAGTAAAATTTGCAAAAAAAAGTAAATAAATAAAATGAAGTAAAACCAAACCATCAGTTATTAATTGGGTGAATAATTGCAGCGAGATTTTATCATTACTTCAGTTCGGTTAATCAGTTTTTTCTCACCACTATTTTTCTTTTAACTTCGATACACTTGGACGTCGCTTGATATTTTCTACATGCAAATTTTCGATATGGGTGAATATCGAATGTAATGTATTTTGCGATTTGTTTTCTTTAATATAGTTACATTACATTAACATAACTATTTTTATGATTTGTTATATATACATGATGTAAATTAAATTAAAATTGCAATGCATAATACACTTTAGTTTATTTTTACATCAAAATTACATTAATAGCCGTTGGTGGCAATCATGGCTATAGTGACAATCGGAGCGGTAATGATAATAGTAAATGCTATTTGTGCAACTTCCAATTTTTCTATTTTTTATTAAATAAAATACATGTATAATGATCCTCTAATCTCCAACAATGTTGGAGGAAAACGATGTAGAACATGGAACTGAATATCAAATAACAAGAAAATCAATCCAATAAAACCATATCTATTGCCATAATTAATGAAAGAAATGGCATCGATTGATGTGTTGATGTGATATATGATTCCATGCCAACAATTGGTTTCTGTGTGGTTTGGTGAAGAGATTATATCCCGGTTTCAGGACACCTAGTAGTGCGACAATTACTACATGTGTTTTCATTTGTTTATTTAAAATTTCAAAATTTATGCAACAGAATTTCTCACACCGTTTGACTGTTGGACTTCCCGATTCTACCTTTACGAGCAGAAGTGCTTAGGTGCTATTAGTTTCAAGTATTCAGGTAATCTGTGCGCACATCTAAAGGAGTTTAGATTTCGATCTTGTCATGTGTAAATTTGTAGAAGTTCATGTTTCACGTGATTCGTGCATCCACATCTAACAAATGAAATCTTTGATGTCAAGGTGTTAGTTTTGGTCAGTTATCTCATTCATGACATGTAAAAAACCCTAAAGCTCTAACGATTGTGTTTTTTGTTTTAAAATTTTAAAATTTATGTATAAACCAACACTTATAAGCTTAGTTTTTATTACACTTTAAGGGCATTTTGCATTTTATTGTATTTTTATATGTATGTTTGTATGTTGTTCTACAATATTATATCAGTTGTTGTGTGTATTTTCATCATCTCTTTTATTATAGATGGCTTACGGTTTCTATATCTTTAGTAATGTTTACTATCTATATTAGAGCCGATAGTTTTTTTAAACTTTTTTTTAAAAAAAATCGTTCCTACCTTTGAGGTAAGGTTTGATTACATTTTATTATCATTAAGCACTATCTGGTTTTGCTATAGATTGGATTTAACATAGCATGATTTGTTTGTTTAATTACAAGCTTTTGTTCTACAAAAATATTCATAAGTTTACATCCAAGCATTCCACAACTTCAAATAGTATTTCTTTAGTGATAAAAGTAGTAGTGATTTTAAAACTTCTACTCTTAAAAAATTTAAATACCAATGGATCTGTTATTTTGAGCTTTTATTTTTAAGCATGAGCTTTGAATGAATTTGACTTCACTTATATCATTTACATTATTTTCTGATAAAACTGTATAATCCATTTATACAAGGAAAACAAAAAGCACAAAATCTTTATTTATAAGAGATAAAAAATAATCATAGACATTCTGAACAAAACTATCATCATTAGAAGTTAGAACAGCAGAAAGTTTTACATCTCTCCAGGGGATTGACCCATGTAAACATTTGACCAACTTATAAAAACTATTATCATTAAAAAAAATCTTTTAGAAAGTGTCATGTATACATCTTCATCTAAATATTTATATAGCAATATATTATTTATGTCTAAGGGGTTGTTCGTAACATTTAAACCAGTAAAAGATCTAACTGGATAAAAGATTCTGAACCCGTAAGTACTGAACTAGTAATTGATGTTTGGGCGCGAGGAAAGGCGGCAGCGATGGGTGCGCCGGCAAGGGTTGCGTTGGGTGACGAGAGGTGTGGTGTGAGAGAATTGGATGGGAGAGAAGTTGATAGTGAGAAAGACGAGAGTTTTTATTTTTAGTGGTGAACTTGTAAACTATTAACAAATTTAATAAAACCATTAAGAGATTATGTTTTGATGAACCATTAAAAGGCTACTAAAAACCTCTAACTTAAACTCCACCCTTTTTTTGTTAGCAACTTTACCCTTTTTGTTAGCAACTTTACCCTGTTTAGTGCTTGGTTTCAAACCAAACATAAATCTAGATCCGAATCAATCCACCAACGTGAGATCAGTAAGTTACTAACTTTGAAATCAGTTTTAAAACCAACATGAGAGATGAAATAAAGTTTTGTATACTCTTAATAATTTCATTAAAAGACCTCATCTAAATCGATCACAAATGGTGTTTGCTTTCATAATTTAAAAAACATATTTTAATAGCCCATTCAGTCTTTTAATAAGTAAGTTTTAAATTCATGTTAAATGATTCAAATGCTAACTCTTAGAGCATTCACAGCCCGTTCCCTAAATTAATGTAAGTGTATTTCTTATATTATATGGTATGGTTATAAGCCGTTGTGAGTAAAAGATATGTGAAATTCACTGTTCAATCTGTATTTTTGGGAAATATTGTTTAAAACCTTATAATATTTTTAATACATTTTAAGTGGTTGTGAGTGAATGAGAGGGAAAAAATAATGATAAAACTATAAAAAGTATTATTTAATTGAAAAGTTGAAAAAAAAGCATAATTTTTAATGTAATTATATAAATGGGGATGAGAAATAGATTGTAAAAGCTCTTGTTTGATTAAACATTTTAGGGGCTGTTTGATGAAAAAGTCTCGGTCAGCAGGGGCTGATCGAGTAAGAGGCTTCTTCAAAACTGATCGGGTAAGGGTTCAAAATAGACATGAGTTAGAAGAGACTGACCGGATCAGAAGCAAATCGAAGGAATCAAACACGCTGATCGGCCTTCACGTCTGACCGGATCAGTGGATCAGACGAGTCAGAAGCAAATCAAACAGCCCTTTAGTTTCATCCGATTTACACCATGACCATAACCGGTTTTGTACCACCACCATCCCTAGACTCTACCAACCAGCAACCTCTGATAAAAACGAACATATAATAACACACATCACTATGCAACTCACCACGTGTCCAACGAACACCAGAACCAACATTGATGCGTAATATCTTACACCTGTAAAGCAACCCATACGGCAATTCATCCAACATCATAAACACTTTCATACTTTGTCACACGTGTCAAACACCCAACACAGACATGCTATCACACACGTCACATGTTATCTTAACCAAGGCGAAGATTCCATCAACAAAACAACAACAATATTCGCACCAATCAAAACCCATATCGCCACGTGTCCTCCATGCACCCACCCACAAATCCAACATCCCCTCACCGCCCGCCACGTGTCGACTTTTGGTAACAAATCCCACGTGTCATTTTCTTTTCCCTCCGTATTATTCTCTTCACTTTAAAAGATTTCCCTTTGAACAAATTGAGACAAAAGGTAAAAAAACCCTAGCTCAATCTTTCAATCTTGAAGATGAATCAAAGTGTTTGTGGTTCAATGGCTGATGGGGGTGATGATGAGGTGATGTTGGAGTTGTCGATCGGTGGGATTTTTGGGAAACCGAAGAAATCGATCCAAACTGTGAGCGAATCGATCGCAAAGGGTGATCGAATTAATCGAATTGATCGAGTTGGGGATTTTAACGCGCAATTGAAGGATTTGAAGAGGAAGAGAGAAGAAAAGATGAAGAAATCATTGGATTTAGGCTCGTGTGGTTCGGTTAGTGGTCCGTTTGTGGAGAATAAGGAGTGGTTGGAGTCGCAAGTGGTTCGACGAAATGGTGAGCCTGTGTGTAAGAAGGAGAAGGTGGGTTTAGTTGATGTGAATTGTGGTTTCCGGCCGGTGGCTTGCCGGAGTTTCAGGCGGAATGACGGTGGCGGTGGCGGTGGTGGACGGTGCTATTGTAAAGTGAATGCAAATGGGTGTGCTTCGTTGGTGTATTCTGATGGTCATTGCTCCGATTACCAAGGTTGGTTGCATACTCGAATAACTTTTAAAACAAATGTTCACCATTTAACGTATAAAATTGTTAATTGATTTTTTGGAAGGGGAAAATTCTGAAAATATCAATTGATTATGTTTATTTGACCAATTTTTTCACTCAAAACGTCTCTTTTCACCTGTCCATGCGAAAATATCCTCACCGTGCGTTCCGACCACAAAACAGATTTAAGAGTTTGCTATGAACGGTTCATATGAACACACATGTCTAAATAAGGTCATTACGAAGGTTTGGACGGTTCGGACGAATTTACAAAAGTTCGAACGACGTTATTTAGACACGTGACTTGATCTGAGTCGCTTATCTTAAATTCGTATGACAGAGTCATACACGTCTCTGTTGGGCGGAGATATTTTGGTATGACTTAGTCGAAGAGACATTCTAGATATTTTGGTATGACTTAGTGGAAGAGACATTCTAAGGGTAAACTAATCGAATTGATATTTTAAGAATTTTCTTCTTTGTCAAAGGACATCTAGGATAAAATCATAAATTTTTAGGATAAAATCACTAGAATTGTGTATCTACACGACTAAAACTCAAATTTTTTTTAATTAAACGTACACTATTTACATTAGAATATTCTTTTGAGGAGAAATCTTAATGTTCGCTAAGGCTTTTTTAAAATCTCTTATTAACTACATATATCGAATTTTTTATTTATTAATCACGTATATTTGCACATGTAATTCTTAAACCCTATATAAACCCTGCTTGTGGGCGTTTCTAATCGAGGTCGTCACACCTTAAATTTACGATTTTAACGACATTTTGCGGTGGTTGTAGGTGGTGGTACCGATGAAAGCAGAAGCAATTCAAACAACTCTCAACTAGACCAACAACCAGCAAGCACTTCAACCGCAAGCATCGAGCCATTCGACCCATCCGATCAACCCACCGGTTCGCCCAAACGAACCGTCTCAACCACCAAGTCACCAGACCCAACCATTATGACCCCAAACACCCCATCAAACCCACACGAGTCAACCAGCGGCCAACACCAGCAAGCCGCATTACTAGCCCGAATGCCGTGTGTTTCGACCACTGGAAACGGGCCAAACGGGAGGACCGTTAGCGGGTTCTTGTATAGGTACACGAAACACGAGGTAAGCATCGTGTGCGTGTGCCACGGGCGGTCGTTTTCGCCCGCGGGGTTCGTGGAGCATGCTGGAGGAGTTGATATAGCTCACCCGTTGAAGCACATTACTATATTTCCTGCAGCATTTGCGTCTTGATTTCAAGATTTTGGGTGGTGACATATGGTTAGATTGGTATATATTGAGTTTTTAGACCTAGCATTTTGTGGGTTAATTATCTAACTTGTGTATTTTCGTTGAGTTGATGGCTGATTTTGTGTGTATATATTTGGTGCATTGTAGTTGATGGAATGTTACTGAATAGAGCGATTAAGAACTTACCTTTGGACATTTGAAACCTTTGTTTAGTTTTGATTGATCTCTAGGTTACTTTGCTCAGTTGCATATATTTAATTTTGGTGTTGGTGACTCAATGCCACATAATTAGTTTTTATTATTTATGTCTTTCGAGCTTTTGCGAATTGATTTTCTCTCTTTTAGACCTCCCTCTCCTCGCTGATTTTTCTTCACATCCGCAACTCAATGATTTTTCTCATTTTGACTTCAGAATTCTCAACTCACTCATTATTCCCAGTTTCATTATTAGTCATTGCGTCCTCAATTCACCTTTTGCCTCGTCCTCGTAAATCTGGGCTTTATATTCTGATTAGTCTCCAAGTGATAATTTATCTTGTATTTTTTGATTGATTTAAGTAAATCTTTTAAGCAAATGGATATCTATATCTCTGAAGGATATATATTTTGTTCTACTATATTTTTTATTAGAGCTAAAAATATCATTGAAACTTAAAAGTAACACGTGATATTTGTTTAAAAGCCTCTTTTATTGGTTTAATCATTTTAAAACCATCTTAAACGGTTCAATTTTTAATATGTATGACACATCTACCATGGTAAAAAATACCTATTGCACACGTATTATTCAACGTGTTAATTTAATATATTGAAAATTTTTTGTTTCTCAAATCTATATATTTTAATAACTTTGTTTAACTACAAAATAGTAATTGTGTGCGGATAACCAAACAATTCAAATCCAATCGTTTGTTTCATAATTTTTCATGAATCGAGTTGTACCCAATGAGTGATGACACAAATATACGAGTCCGTTGAAGTATGTGGAGAACATAACAAGTAAAATTAACATCAATTTTTAAGTTTTCAAGATAAAAAAATAATTTATATTTAGAATTTTTCCCACATTTTTAAACATTTTTTTCTAAAAGTAGCATAACTTACATTAGTATAACAAGGTTGGAAAGTTCGTTGAATGTGCTGAGTTAAACGTTTGTTGTCGAAGTGTTTTGAAGTGTTTGGATGACAAATTTTCTTGGATTATAAAATGTGTCATTTGCTCCCGAACTACATTAACGTTATAAGCCCACAAAACTCCCTCGTTTTTCATTGAAGCTTGACCTCGAGACAGTTCACTTTTTAACACATTGTAATATTTCAAGTTAATGTGGGTTTTCAAAGTTGTATTTGCACCTTTCGCAAAAAATTTACCACAAAACTTACAACGTGTCTTGTTCGTACCGCTTGTCATCTCACATAAATTAAAGTCGCACTAAATTTTTTGACTCCTTTTCGTAAGAATAATTCGAATCACCACGTTGTTTGAATATGCATATGGAGCACTTGATAAAGCAATTTGAGAGGTTTTTCAAACGTAATGAGCGTTTTTGAGATTTCAAAGAGTAAATAGTGTTTTAACGTGTTGTGATTCAATCAAATCATCCATTATATATTTATACTAACTTAAGATGTGTAAAACGATAAAAAAGGGTCCAACGTTAAAAAAACTGTAATATTACTGTTAATAATGTCTAGTTTTTTGAAACAGGTTTGCGTGCGTAGTGACACAAACTGCCAAGGAACTGTTGGTTTGTATCGGAGCAGGTTTCGATTTGGGCTAAACAGGATATTTACTTGATCATGGTTTGAACCGGTTTGAGAACCCAAACTGGTTTTTTTGGCCACTACTACAACTATGTGTAGTGGTTATTTAGTTAAAATACCACATAAGCAAATATGAATTTATTAAAATCATTTTAAATCAAACATAGTGGGTTTAAAACCTTTTTATAGTTAAAGACTGTTTGAAATGAGAAATAATAAATTCATTCATCTCTTTTAACGTTCATTAAGGGTTTGGCTAACCATAAGTTTGAAGCCCTCTTTAACTACGATGTAGTGGCTTTAACGCCCCAGTTGTGTCCACATCAGCAAATTCGACGTCCCCTAGGGACACCATAATCAAGTCTAATTTAATATAAGTGAACAACAATAACCAGCCAAAACAGCCGCAAAGGGCTGTTGCCCTCTTTTGAAATCCCTAACGCTATGTTCCCGAGTTCGTTGAATAGGAAGGAAAGAGAAAAATTGTTGTGTTTCAGGGTTTTTTTTTAATGAAGAAAATGAAAGGAAAGTAAAAAAGTTGTATTCCTGAGTTGCTTTAAGAGGGAAAAGAAAGCAAATGAAAAGAAAATAAAGCTTAAAATGAATCCTTTCAAATTGGAAGGAAATAAAGAGAAAAGAAAAGAAAAAGAAATAAAGAAAAAGAAAAGAAAGGAAAGGAAAAGAAAAAAAAATTCTTTTCTTTTTTCTGAGTCTGTGACCCCAGGAACCCCTCTAGATGCCACTAAATCTCCTTTCAATTCATGGCCCATCTAACTCAGTTTAGCCCAAAAGTCGGTCTATGCTTAACTTAAACATCCGGCTCACATACAAAATACGATTAATCCAAAATTTCTTTTACATGAGCCCACATCATATTTTTGTTGATTTAGTTCATTCAAGTATTCAACATCATTACTGATTTCAATAGAAGCCCACATGACATTTTCATTCATTATTAATTAAAACCTACACCATGCTCAAAAACTATTAGAAGCAATATATGTATACTGTTTAGTGGTTGAAATATTTGAATGTAAATGAATCTATTTGCATCTTAAACTAGAGACTTATGTTATGAGATTCGATCACTTGAAACCTCAAATGTATGAACGAAAAAAGTTATTATATGTATCACATTTATAACATGTATATTATATATTGTCACAAACTCACAGTTATTTACTAAATTGGTTTTGTACTAAATACCACTACACACTGTTATTGGCGGATCAACAATGGTGCACATTTGAACACATATAACAATCCACTAGTTACCTCTAATTCATTTTAACATGTTATCCAACCCAACTGGTTTGTCCTTTAACATAACAACAAATTCAAAATTTAGCATAGAATTTTTAATATTTACACACGTCACCCTAAAATACAGATATACAATTTAAAAAAAAACAAGATTATAGGATAGATTTCCCCGCGTCGAATCGACGTATCTTGAGAACTTTTGGTCTAGCAGCACCATTCAAAAACTTGTAAACTTTATGTACATTGCTAACCCATGTAACTTAGACTTCAAAATGTTCATGCAAACCTTCTTCTAGACAGGTGGCAGGGTGACCAGAAGTTGACCATTCACCACACTACAATATAATAATTTAAAAACGTCATTATTTCAGGGTATATAACTTTACTCAATACTCAACAGTAACCAAGTTTTTTTATTGTTCTGTAAGAGTCACTTAATGTTTTTATGTTTTATCTAAAGTCACTCAAATTTCATTTGGTGATTTAGTCTTATATAACTTTTTATAGTAACTAAGATTTTTATATACGTTTCACTAGCCACATTTAAAGTTTAAACGTTGTAGACATTTATAAAAAATATATATACGAGATATATATGAACAACTAATGAAAGTTAAGTGACTTTAAATAAAACATAAAAGACTTTTGAATTTACTGGGACATTTGAATAACTTGGTTACAAGTTTTCCACTAACTTATAAAAAAGTATTTCATCTCATCCCAACCCGTGTTAAAAGTAACCTATTTGACTTGTTTCACCCGTTAACCCAGTTACTTTACCTTTTAACGTAGTAGTAACAGAAGTCGGCTAAGATGAAAGTTTGAACCACTTCGGCTAACAAGACCGCTGGCAGCCAAAGGTAGTAACCACTTCCTAACAGAAACAAATATGCACCAGCAGATTCATACACCTGAATGATCCAGTGAGCACATCCAAAAAATCTTGCAACTCCAAGTGCAAACACATAATGGGCTGTAGCTGGTTCAATCATCTACATTTTGCAGTAAGTATTAAATTCTTCTGAGATTATGTGTATTTAAGTAAATGTAACACATGATGACATTTGGCGGATTTGAGAATTTATTTCTATAGAGTCACTTTTGTTTTATGCTTCAATTTTATAAAAGCGGACATAAAAATTTTCGGGTAATTTCAGTTTGGGTCAGTAAATAAAACAAGTCAAATGCTAAATTACTTATAGGTAAATACTGAATATATCTTTATCTTTTTCAAATAAATCTGTGGTATCACTATTCCAATCTATGTTGCAAGTTTTGTAGTTTTTGTAAAAAATAAAATTCCAATGAACATTTTCCTTCACTATTTTTCTTTAATTTAACTTAAGTTACTCTTTTTCATCAAAATCAAAATCAAAATCAAAATCAAACAGGGTCTTTGTTTAAAAAGCCATTGTTGCCACAAGAAAAACCCAATAGATACATCTCTATATACTTGCAGAACTTTACTGTATTTTTGTGACTCCAATGTCATATACATAAGTCCGCCCCTAGATGACAATAATATGATATTTGTTAAAAAAAATCAAAACCTTTGTTTTCTGCATCATGGTTAACTGAGGAAGCACTGAAATTGATTCTAAATACACACAGAATGCCCACATAACTTTGCTCAAATAATAATGGTATGTATGTGGGTAGATAACCAGAGCAAGAATCACACATGGTACCACCTGCGGTAAGAATAATAGGAATATGATCTCTCCACCCATATAGGAATGATAAAAAAAAACTGAACCTGACGAGAATACTCAAAATCCGAAACAACCGTGAGGGATAACACTGACTAAATATGAGACAAATTATAAACTTTTTTGTGAGTATGAGATTTGGTGATACTTGTTTGGATTACACGAAACAATATACCAATTTACTCGGACCATATTTCAGAAAAAAATTAGTTTTAGCTCTAATTTTTTTACCCTTGTTTAGTACTTTATTCTAGTAGCTATATTATGTGAAACACTTAATTTCTTTTAAGATATGTATATAATGATATTATCTGCATTTTGTATGCTATAAATATGAAGTTATCTCTTTGGATTTATATATCATACAATTAATGCATTTTATGTATTTCAAATACTTTTATGGTGATATATATATATATATGTACATAATCTTATTATTGTTATAAACTTATAGTTAGATACAATTTAAAGTGCTAAGATAAAGAAATTCACTTGAAAATTCCAATAGGTATTTTCAAAACAAACCATTGGTATAACGGTATTGGGAAGTATCCTGATAAACGACGTCTAATAAACCGATGGGTATTAAATGAAGTACGGGACATGGTTTTACAATCAACCTATATGAGACTGAGATTAATCACCAATATCTGTCCCTAGACACATTTAACCAGTGAAATATGTATGAGATGTAATTGATCAATGAAAGGGTTGTGATTACCAAATAATATTTGGGCATATCGTCTAAATCTTCACTGTAGGTTTCCTTTAGCTTGATTCGAATCATGTAAACGACCCAAAGAGTAGAGACCAATGTCGCGAAATCAAGAACCGTATGAATGTCGTTTTCCATCGTAAAGCTACAAAACAATCTTATAGCTAGAAAGATTGCTGTGAGTTCTTGTGATTGTAACGAAAGACCTGCCAATGCCAATTCATATAAACATTCCAAACATCAAATGAAAAATGCAAACAAACACAAGATTTTTTTTTCTATGTGGTTTGGCGAAACAGTTTTACTTTTTAGGAAAAATCTAAAACATCTTTGGTTTTTAGATAGTTATTTGCCTCAACCAGCAAACTCTAGAAATACCTGACAACCATGTTTGATGTGACTGACACACCAAAAATGGCGCAAATTGTCTAGAAACTAAAATGTTTTGCCAAACTGTCTAGAAAAGAAAAAAAAATTTGAATACGAACACAATGAATTGAATAATCGATACATACCCGAGCATGTTTTTTGGGTGGTAAGCTTGTAAATGAGAAGAATGATACCGGCAGCATGAACAACTTCAGACGCAACAAAGAATTGACTAGTATCTTTTGCAAGAAGTCTAAGCGCGATGAGGGAAGCTAAAACCGATGTAACAGCCAAAAAGATCTTCACCTTGGTCGATTGCCTACGAACCCAAATGAACAGCTTGTTGACCGCCGAACCCCTTCTCCGACCCATGATGTGATTAACCAGACGTCCACGACCTCCTTCTCCTCCTTCAACCAGCAAGCCTAAATTCCCTCGGGCCCCAGAGGAGGAGAGAGACGAGAGACGATGATCAAGGGGCGAAAATAACCGATGAAGTTGGTTGGCGTTTCGGGTTTGTATTTGGCACAAGTTGGGAACACAGGAAACAAATTGTTGTGTTATATTTATAAGAGTTTTGTGTTAGTCCGATTTGGTTGCCAAACAAATCTCTGGGGGAGAAAAAGAGTTGAAAATGTATAACATTGAACCTTTTTCTGTGGGTGAATGTGTCACATACGTGAAAGAAAATAATAATAATCACATTGACAATATATTTTCTTATGGTGTTTTACATTATTCTTGTGTAGTTATCTCATAACATATTTCTACTTGGCTGCAAATTCTTCTTGTTTGAAGTTCAATATTCTTGTTATCTCTACCATTTTTGGCATTGTAGAGAAGTATGCTTGTGAGAAAGCAAAAGTGATTAATAATAATAATCTACTTTTCAAGGTGTTTGATTTGAAATCATAGAATTAAGCGTCTATGCTGTTTGAGAAATTTTGATTTACCGTACTAAAACATATATTTTGATTGTTTAAAATGACGGTTTTGGTTCAAATGTCCATGCTTTACACTTGAAATAGTCGTCTGTGTGAATCTGTTGATTTACGCATAGTATTGAAACTAATGTTCTTTCCATCGTGGTAACTGACTAGACATTTTTATGTGTTTGAAAATCAACCGAAACAACAACAGTGTTAAAACATTTCACGGGAAAGAAAGTGCAAGGATGCATAAGTAGATTAAAGAAAAAAAGAACAATGATGAATTAGTAGATATAGAAAAGTAGAAAACATATGTGTTGAAAAAGCCAATTATATTCTAGTATTCTAGTTTGCTTAGTTGTTTTTCTATTTAATAGATGGGCTGGGTTCATGTCTGGGTTTCTTGCCTCATGGAGCTTGCTTATTGGGCTTAAAAGGCTGCTGTTATATTGGGCTTAGAAGATTTTTGGATCCCAAGTTGTGAGATCTTTTCATAAATAAAGACGAAAGAGAGTTGGAAAATAAAAAGACCACAAAATTATAGATTTCATCTTGATTCATCTTCAGATCTTCTCTTCATTTATATGTTTTTATGGATGGATATGTCTGTTATGTCTTGTCTCTATTAGGTCTTTCATGTCGACGACCTAAGTTAAGTTATCTTTGTGTTGATCGCGTTTAAAGATATTTCATTTTATTGATCTTGTTTGATTATTGGATGTAAACATATTTGGTTTAGGATTAATAAAATGAAAATTCAGATTGCTGGACAATGTGAAACATTTTAAAAAAATAAAGGATATTTTTCTTAGTGTTTTTCATAGCCCGAGGCATCTTTGCAAATGCAAGTACCAACCATGATATTTACTCTACAAATTGGTACATTATGGAGTGAAAACATATACTTTTGTTTACACGTGAAACATATGTGAAGTATAGTGATAATTAAATATTGGCTCCTAATCATAAATGTTTACTGTAGGATTTAAATATTCAATCTTTAAGATAGATAACACTTATTACTCACTCTCATATAACTGGGGCAAATGCATGTTGATTTTGAGTTACTTACCTACCTAGAGTTAAAAAGGAATAAATGATTAAAGAAAAGGGTTCCCTTCGGTGATATTTGTCTCAAAACTAGTGATTGAGTGCTTTAAAGTGTAGGAGAAAACAAAAGCTGACTTGTGTGAAAACTGAAAAGGACATATATCATAAATATATATAAGAAATATTTATTAATTATTAAACAAGCTGTGTATTTTGTGAAACAAAAATCGTTCTATATTATATAAATAATAATATTTTTGTGTAAACTCGCAAGCATAGTTAAGTTTGGTATATCAAGTTTGGTTTGAGCTCGCGAAGTCATGAGTTATATTTTAGGATTGAGTCGGGACCAAATAGTTATTTACTTTCTCATTTGTTCAAGAGTTTATAAGTCAACCTTAAATATATAGATTACGTACCATTTCACTTACCCGAAAACCCTGGTTTTGTGTTTATTTAAATGTGTTTGGAGAGTTTTTATTTTACAACTTTACTCACTCACTCTCATTTTCTAAATATTTAGACCTGAAGAAACTTCTAGAGTCTTACATGACAATAATTTTTATCACTTAAGATTTTCATCAATGCAGATTACCAGCGAGATAAACCTAATATTTTCTCAGTCCGGCAAGAATCTTTTCTAAAAAAATGTAATGTGAATTTTATCTTTAGATTCAAAGTTAAGTTACCTAGAGCTAGACCTTCCTTCAGAAATATATTCCCACGGGTCAGATGACGATGGCCGTGGTGATGGGAGGCGGTGACGATGGCGCTCCGGTTTGTTGGGTTCAGTGGTATCTTGGTTAGGTTTATTTTATCAAAACGATTTTGAAGTAATTATTAATCATATTAATAATACATAACGCAGTGGAATAAAAATCAAAATACCAAAAGTGAACGCGACAGGATCTGGGTTACAAACAATGCAAATACAGAATGTTATTAACCTACCGATGAGATATAATATACCTTGGTTAATAGTTAACCGTTTGAGACACCGAGGGTCAACGAATTAAGTGCTAGATTGAACGAAACGAACGGAAACGTAAAACAAAACGCGTGGTTCACAGGTCTTGCGTAGCGACAGCTGCAAAATCCAAAAACAATTGAAAACAATTATTGAAAAAAGTTGCAGTCGTGGATCTTTTTCAAAAGAAAAATTGCGGCTGCCTTGACAAAAGCAAAACTAAATTGCCGCCGTTTCTTGCTTTTATTTTATTTGTGATCTTCGTCCACTTTTGTGGTGATCCATATCTATATATGTATGTTTAATTAGGTTTTTAACCTAATTAAACATTTAATTAATATTAATCTACTCGCGGGCCCCAGGCCCGGTCAGATCAATATTAACCCACGTGATAACAAAGATCCAAATCAATTAACGTTTAACGCTTAAAAGTTTATAAATGATTTATAACTTTTATAAATCATTTAAACCCGATATAGTTCGTAAACGCCAGTTAAATAAAATAAGTGGACTTAATATTCGTTGCCCAATGTGTAACTCTTACGGGTCATAGCTCGGTTGGCAACGTGACGTAACCGAACCCGTACATAATCCAACAAGCTCCCACTTGGACGACATTCGGTTAAATTCCACATAGACAGTCAGCGGCGCGCTAGTTGCACATGGCTGCCCCCAACAAAGTATGACACTTTAAAGTTATTAACCAAAACATCTTGATTTAGTAACATTTTACTACAACAAGTCAATAGACTTATGGTAATCATAGTCATTTATCTTTTTTGTAAAAGACATCAATTGAGTCATTGAGATTAATTCTCAAATGGAGCTCAATCATTATTGTTCTCGATCCAAATTCAAAATGGTCCAATCAAACACACAGTCAGTTTGGGTGAGGCCTCACACTTCACCAGTTTGAATCAACGAGGGCGCCACGATGTCTAACTGTTACATATAATGTAAGAGTATAGAATCCCTTATTGACTACATACAACTCCTACTGAACTTCAAAATTATTCCTAACCAAAGCCTTTATGACTGGCAGTTACGCGACAGCGGTTGACAGTGATCAAGGAATAACCCCTGGTAAACGAAAGTTCTAGTATGCATCTCAGGTCAGAGGATACTAAATGAGTATACCAGTATCAAAGCATCTTATAATAAAGATGGTTTGTGGCGAGTTACATCCAACGTCATTCATAATGAGGTCTGTGAATTTAGAAGTTAACTTCTTGAGTTTAAATTCAGAATCGTCTTAATTCAAAATTGTTCCCACAAGTCTGACAGACTATGGATAACTTAGAATACAATATTCATGGATTAAACGTATTAAAATCGAACACAGTTATAAGATTCATAATTGCACTTAAATTAGTAAATAAAAATGAATTAAAAGGTATAACTGTTAAAAGTTCATACATCCAAATACTAAATCAAAACATATCACTAGCTAATCTAAGCCCGATCGCATCCCTATGCTGATCATGCTTGTCCTGAGTGATGGGCTTAGTAAACGGGTCTGCTAGGTTTTAATCTTTGTCTATTTTGCTTATCACGATGTCTCCCTGTTTCACTATGTCTCGTATATAGTGAAACTTCCTTTGAATATGTTTGGCCCTGTGATGAGATCTGGGCTCTTTGGCTTGAGCAATGGCACCTGTGTTATCACAGAATATCTCGATTGGGTGCTGAATACTTGGAACCACATCGAGATCGGCTATGAACTTCTTCATCAAGCAGCTTCCTTTGCAGCATCTGATGCTGCAATATATTCAGATTCAGTGGTGCAATCCGCCACCACACTTTGCTTGGAACTTTTCCAAGAGATAGCTCCACCATTGAGTGTGAATACAAAACCAAATTGTGAGTGAGAGTCATCTCGGTCAGTTTGAAAACTAGCATCAGTGTAACATCTTACAGTGAGCTGTTCTTCAACTCCTCCAAATATTAAAAACATGTCTTTAGTCCTTCTCAAGTACTTCAGAATGTTCTTAACTGCAGTCCAATGGGCAAAGCCAGGGTTCTGCTGATAACGGCTAGTAATGCTTAAAGCATACGAGGCGTCAGGTCTAGTACACAACATAGCATACATGATGGAACCAATCACTGAAGCATATGGAACATTTTCCATTTGTATCAATGTCCGTTGAAGGAGACTGAGATTTGTTCAACACGGTACCTTTGGTCATCGGAACACCTCCTTTCTTGGAGTTTTCCATCTTAAAGCGTGTCATCATTTTGTCTATGTATGTGCTTTGACTAAGCCCTAGAAGCAGCTTAGATCTATCTTTATACATCTTGATTCTTAGAATGTAAGCAGCTTCTCCAAGATCTTTTATTGTTAAACAAGCTCCCAACCAATTTTTAACTTTGTTAAGCATAGGGATATTGTTTCCAATGATCAGTATATCATCCACATACAATATGAGAAATGATATAGTACTCCCACTAGTCTTCCTATAAACACAAGGCTCATCTTCACTTTTGACAAAACCGAATTCCACGATTCTCTGATCAAAATGAAGATTCCAGTTACGAGATGCCTGTTTAAGTCCATAAATAAATTTATTCAGTTTGCACACCTAATTTGGATATTGTGGATCGACAAAACCATCAGGCTGAACCATATAAACATCTTCAGAGAGATGTCCATTTAGAAAAGCGGTTTTGATATCCATTTGCCATATCTCGTAATCATAGTACGCTGCTATGGCAAGCAATATCCTGATTGATTTGATCATAGCAATGGGTGAGAAAGTTTCATCGTAGTCAATACCTTCAGTTTGAGTGAAACCTTTTGCAACAAGCCGTGCTTTATAGGTTTGTACATTTCCATGCATGTCGGTTTTTCTTTTGAAAAGCCACTTGCTCCCTACTGCCCGTGAACCGGGGGGTAGCTCAACCAAGTCCCAGACTTGATTGTCTCGCATGGATTGCATCTCGGTGTTCATGGCATCTAGCCATTTCACAGATTTCGGATCTTAGATAGCAAATTTGTATTTAGTAGGTTCATCACCAGAGTCAGCTACTACCAAAACCTCAGGACCCACTAGATTCCAAAGATATCTGTCAGGTTCTTTGCGGGTTCTGCTACTTCTGCGAACGCTTACATTTATATCTGAATCAACAATAATTTCTTGTTATTCAGACGCACCGACTACATCAGCATTTGTTTGTGGTTCTCGAATTTCTTCAAGATCCACAATATTACTTCCAGTTCCTCGATCAAGAAACTCTTTCTCGAGGAAATGTGCATTCCTTTTGATGGAAATCATATTTGCATGAGGATGGTAAAAGTAATATCCGCTTCTGTTATAGTACCCGATGAAAATAACTTTTTCGACTCGAGGATCTAGCTTGTCATCAGACTCGCTGGTGACATAAGCATCACATCCCCATACTTTAAGGTAAGACAAATTAGGTTTAAACCCGTGCCATATCTCATATGGCGTTTTGTCTACCTTCTTAGTCGGTGCCAGATTGACAAGGCGGGCAGCAGTCATAAGAGCATAACTCCAAAAGGAGTGAGGTAAGTTAGTTCTACACATCATCGATCGAACCATATTATGTAGGGTTCGATTTCTCCTCTCACTCACGCCATTAAGTTGGGGTGTGCCGGGTGGAGTGAACTGTGAAACAATTCCATGTTTCTTTAGATAATTAATGAACGCTTGGCTTAGGAATTCTCCACCTCGATCTGATCGAAGTACCTTGATAGTTTTACCAAGTTGGTTTTCTACTTCGTTCTGAAACTCTTTGAACTTTTCAAAGGTTTCATGTCTATGCTTCATAAGGTAGACATAGGCGTATCGACTATAATCGTCAATAAACATAACGAAGTATCTTTCATGATTTCTAGACATGGTTCTGAAAGGACCACATATATCAGAATGTATAAGTGCTAACAGATCCTTGGCCCGTTCACCAACATGGGTGAAAGGATCCTTTGTGAGTTTGCCAGCTAAGCAAGATTCACATTCATCAAAAGATTCATGTCCTGTGGATTCAAGAATCCCTTCAGACTGAAGCCTTTTCACACGAGTCTTGCTTATATGGCCAAGTCTACAATACCATAGAAACGTATCGGTAATTCCAGATTTGATACGCTTAGTAAGATTATATATGTTATTGTTTGTTTGAGTATCAATCTCATAAATACCACTTCGAGGTTTAGCCTTAAAATAAAAGACATCATTCAAGTAGGCAGAAATAAAAGCATCATTAAAAACGTACTTGAATCCTTGTTCAAACAATAAAGAAACTGAAATAATGTTTCTGGTTAAACCAGGAGCAAACAAACAATTATCTAAAGTAATTACAAGGCCAGATGGAGAAAGATAATATGTTCCGGTTGCAAGAACCGGTACTCTTTTCCCATCACCAACGATGAGCTCCATGCCGCCTTGTTTCAGTTTCTTCCACTTTTCAGGCTCCTGCAAGACATTAATGATATGGTAACCGCATCTGGTATCAAATACCCACATGTTGCTGGAAACAGTGAAAAGTTCAATAAAATAAATCAGAATACCTGAAGAAGAGCCTTCACCATTGGCCTTCTTCACCTTCAGCTTGGCTAGATAGTCAGGACAGTTACGTCTCCAGTGCCTCATCTTATTGCATTCAAAATAGTGTCGCTCCTTAGGGGGGGTACTGCTTTGTTTTTAGCCAGCTATTTGTTGTTGGTGGCAGACTTGGCAGTAACAACTTTACCTTTTCCCTTATTGTTATAAGCTTTCTTCTTGGGGTTTGGCTTCCTAACACCAGTAGACCGAACCATCAACATTTGACTGGCTTTACCTGGTATGTTTTGCTCAGCAGTTTTGAGCATACCTTGTAGTTCAGCCACACTCTTAACCCATGCATTCATATTAAAATTCATTACGAACTGGTCATAAGAACTAGGCAGGGAGTTCAAGATGAAGTCTGCTGCCATTTCATCCTGCATAGGATAACCAAGTTTGGCCATTTGCTCGATGTACCCTTTCATTTTAAGCACATGGGCACTAACAGGCGAGCCTTCTTGCATTTTGCAGGATATAAGCTGCTTCATGGTATCATAGCGCTCTTGTCGGGCCTGTTTTTGAAACATTCCCTTAAGTTGCTCCATCATGTCAAATGCATCCATGTACTCCATGTTCTTCTAGAGATCAGGGGACATGGTGACTAGCATAAGGCAGGCTACCTCATCAGCATCCTCCTTAAATTTTTCCCAAGTTTTACGGGCAGCAGCCGTATTGTTTTTAGACTCATTGGGAACAACGCTATCTAAAATATAGAGCTTTTTCACCATCTTGAGAACAATTCTCAGATTGCGGTGCCATGCGAGAAAGTTGGTGTTGTCAAGTTTCTCTTTCTCAAGAATAAACTTGAGAATGAAGGACTTATTGGTTTCAGAAGACATCTGTTTAAATAAGCAAAAAACAAAATTAATTAGTATTTTCGATGTGTTATTTCCTTATTTTAATCAATGACCTATTTATAGTAATTTTAAATAAGAAATGAGAATCTGGCTTGGTCAGTTACTAAAGGCAGCTGGGGCACGCAACATTAGTAAGTGACTAGGCAGACTGACAATGCTTATCAATTGTGAAAATTGCATAACTCTCGGGTATGAGGCCCCAACGACAACATTTGTCAATGCATTGATACGTTTAGCCTCATTTACGCCCACTTTTCTCTCTAGACAGTTGTGGCACATAACAAGAGAGAAAAGTAATAGTCGTCCTAAAATAGGTACGTGTGGAAGGGCCGAATGTGTCAACGAAACCCTTGCACCTTGAAAGAATAAACTACATATCAAGTGCGATGCTGTGGCTTCAAACACTGATGTTTCGCTCAATGTTCCAAGTGTTCCTTATAATAGGGTGGCATAGACCACTAATTTTATCTATAAGATCCAATTTTAGTGTTTACCGATTAAGGTCAAACACAACGTATAATTAAGTAATACGTGCATTGTAAAAGCCAGTTATACAATATTCAATTCGTGATAATAAATGACGAACTCTTTCGTCTCTCGGGACACCAAATTTTAATACCCTATAAAAACTAGGTTTATCGTGAGATAGATAACCGATTTTAAGTTGATAATTTTAAATTATTAGGTTTTGAAATTTAAACTAATTTTAAATTTAAAAACTAATTGAGTTATTCTTTTAAAATTATCAAGTTTTAAGTTTTGAAATTCAAATTAAGTTTGAATTTGAAAACACTTATCCGGTTATCACTTTTGAAACAAACAATTTGTTTTATTTTTGACAAGTTGTAAAAATAAATTTAAAACTTGTTATTTATTTTGATTGAAAAATAATAATATTTTTAATTAGTTTGATATTAGATTGGATGTTATAATAATTATAAAATAAAACAACCATAATAGCAAAGTAATATGTAAATCTAATGGCTATGATTGTTTGATCTCGCTAGAGCCAATTAGCAAGATCAAACCCGGTCACAGGGTCAAAACACAAAACAACCACATGGATAGACCTAAGTGCATCTAGTTATCTTGATGGGCTCCAACTGACTCCTTGATTACTTTTGTTTCCAGTTTGGCTTCGGTTTTTCAAATATTACAATATTTACAAAAGAAATAAAAAATAAAAGAAAACCCTAATCTATTACAACTTTGAGCCATCAAATGGGCCAAAACCATAAAACCAAAAACTTTAACAAAATTAAATCACATCACAACCATTCTCACAGGGTCTAACCAGATTTAAATATATTAAGACACAATCAAAATAAAACGGACAATCTTTTGGTTAATAAATATGTAACCAAAAAATATATAATTGCCCTAAATAATATAAATCAGAAACTTTAAATAATTTTAAAGTTTGTGATCTATAACCGGTTAACAGACCGGATCCGATTTGCATGTTGTAAGCGTTGCTCTGATACCACTGTTGGGTTCAGTGGTATCTTGATTAGGTTTATTTTATCAAAACGATTTTGAAGTAATTATTAATCATATTAATAATATATAACGTAGCGGAATAAAAATCAAAATACCAAAAGTGAACCCGACAGGATCTAGGTTACAAACAATGCAAATACAGAATGTTATTAACCTACCGATGAGATATAATATACCTTGGTTAATAGTTTACCGTTTGAGACACCGATGGTCAACGAATTAAATGCTAGATTGAACGAACCGAACGGAAATGCAAAACAAGACGCGTGGTTCACGGGTCTTGATGTTGCGTAGCGACGGCCAATTGTTTTGTGCAAAATCCAAAAACAATTGAAAACAATTGTTGAAAAAAGTTGCAGTCGTGGATCTTTTTCAAAAGAAAAATTGCGGCTGCCTTGACAAAAGCAAAACTAAATTGCCGCCGTTTCTTGCTTTTATTTTATTTGTGATCTTCGTCCACTTTTGTGGTGATCCATATCTATATACGTATGTTTAATTAGATTTTTAAACCTAATTAAACATTTAATTAATATTAATCTACTCGCGGGCCCCAGGCCCGGTTAGATCAATATTAACCCACGTAATAACGGAGATCCAAATCAATTAACGTTTAACGCTTAAACGTTTATAAATGATTTATAACTTTTATAAATCATTTAAACCCGATATAGTTCGTAAACGCCAGTTAAATAAAATAAGTGGACTTAATATTCGCTGCCCAAAATGTAACTCTTACGGGTCATAGCTCGGTTGGCAACGTGACGTAACCGAACCCGTACATAATCCGACACGGTTGTGGTTGTCGGCAACGATGCCATGTGCTTTTTTGTTCTTGGTTGGGGTTGGTGGGTGGGGTGTCCGGTTGTTATCACTGGCTTACCTGTTGTGTGACGTCTGTTCTGTCAGTACCCCTTTAGAGGGTGGCCTTAGACTCTGCCAGTGGTATCTGCATGCCACCTTAGGTGGTGTCTGTGTCACGATGACAACTTCCAGTCATCCGATAGGTATTTTTACCGCCGCCACTCACCTCCACCTTTAGAACCACCACCGGTGACCTCTGCCTGTCATCTATGTCGGTTGTCCTTTCTACGTTGACAAGGGTTCCTTTATTTTCATATTTTGCTTGATGATGATGTGCAAGCCACATCTGAGAGTCGTTTTGGTGCTAGATATGGTGTTTGTGGGTTTTTCCTTTGGAATAGCAATACTCTTGAAGTTTGTTTTGAATTGTTTGGTTTTCTGGTTGCTCTTTGCTTAATTATGTCGAGTATTTGGTTTCTATGCAATGTTCATGGGTTCAAACCCTAAGTTTATTATGAAATTAACGAGTTTTTTTCGTCTCCTTGTGCTCGATGATAATGTGCAGGCCACGTTTGAGAGTCTTTTTTATGCTAAATCTATTTTGTAGACATTATTTATATTCATATACGTAATTAAATTCAGGTATATATGTGTGTTTCTTGATTGAAATTGTTTATTGTAATCTTGACAAGGCCTTGACAGTATTCTAACATTCTTTAGGCTTTCAGTATAAGTTGAATCGAAAGGCATTTTATATGATTATTAAAACAATAATTTGATAAGTTTTTCATTTACCTGGTCCAGCTATGGAATGCCTCAAATCATATAGAAATACTGTCTCAAACATCAGCAGAGTTGGTGATTATCTCATTATTGCAGTGGTAGCTGGTACGTCAATCCTAAATTAAAGAATGAGGTAGTTGCTTGATTAATTAGATGGGCTTTGTATGCTAGATTCGGAGTATTGAATCTTCATGCATTAAAGTTTGAAGCTTTGTAGATGAATTGATCTTGATAAATTTCATTTGTTATTTTGAACTAATAACTTCATGATGCTAAACTTTTGTGGACTGATTGAAGTGTAATGGGTTTTTGATGAGTGTGGGAATTAGTTCTGCTCGATGGTTTGCTTAAGCTAAGATTTGTGATAATATGTTATCGATTTTTAAAGGTCAAACTTCTCTTTGCCAAGGTTGTGATTATAACAGATTATGTCACAAATTTAACAACTTTTTGTCTCTATTTATAGCAAATATTATTATCTTTTGATGTGATTATCATGTATTATGTCGAGAGTTAGGCATATGCATATCAATTTGAAATCTAAGGTCAATCAGAAGCACAACAATGGGATTAATATTATAGACATGTTTGTTCTTTATAGAATCCAGAGAATTAAATTGGTTTATTAAAGTGTAATTGTGTATTCTCTTTACATTTTGTGATTATGTTATGTGAAACTAAAATGTTACATATTTTTGCACATTAGGCTACAAAATTGATACTTATATACCTTCTTATAGATAAACATGGCCAAGAAATCAAACGTTGTTAGTTACCCACTTTTGCGTAATGTTAACGAGCCAACTAATTTCTAACTCTCAGGTTATTACATGCTAATGGTAGTTTAGCTTTCTTATCATGGCTTATTTAAATAGATTTGGGTCATAACTATTTTTCGTATATATAAAGCTCACAACATTGAGCTTAATCAGCATGCTAATGTTCAAGCTTGAGAGTATAAACAAAAAGTAAGCAAAAGCCTGGATTATCATTGTAGGCTTCAAGTTGTTACAAAAGAGAATAAATGCTCACAGTAATTTAGTTGGTGAAAAGTACTTTTTAGATTATAAAACATCAAGTGTTGTGTATTTTTATGTTATCTTTTATCACAATTTTTAAAGAAAATGAATATAATAGTAAGAACGTGATAGTTAGATAACGTGCGTGTATCTGAACCTTGTTTTTTCCCGTATGTAACGCGTGCAGCACGCACCCGGGATACAACACTAGTTAATTTTGATTTTTAATTTATTTTAGTGGGGTCCATTGTTGATTAATCAATATAGTATTTACGTCAGGGATTTTTCCACTAAGATATATTTCTTTCGGTGTAATATCTAGTAAAACTTGTAACCAAATACAAGTCTCAAGTTGTTTAATCAATGTTATTGTTTTATAGAACCTTCTATATTTACAACAAGATTGTTGTTCTTTATTTACCTAATCTAGTGTTTTGTGATGAAACAAGTCATTTTGAAATTAAACTTCAATTATTTAGACAAAAAGGTTTTATTTGATGTGTTAAATTTTTTTTAAAGTAGAATATGATGGTCAACATGTAGATGTGTCTTTGAAAGGTTTGTGTGCACCACCATGTAAACTTTAAACTCTAACCCCAAGAAAGTACAGTTATTGAGGAGTGTTGAAAGATATCGATTTAACATTTTTTTTTTCATTTGAATTGGTTTTGAGGTTGGTTTGTTTGATAAGTTTCATTCTCATCTCTCCCTCTAAAATACTTTGTGCCTTCTTTGTTAAGAAATATTTGCAACTTGATGATAGTTGTCAAATCATACAAACACCAAGAAAAATAAGTTGAAAAGGGTGGTCAAATTTTTGACTCAAACTAAAGCTAAACCAACTTGCAATAAACCTAAGAAACAAGTAACACAAGAAAACAATATCATTTTCAAGATAAGAAGCATGCAATCACTTCCGGGTTTGGATTTGATTACGTAGTTGCAATACTTAATCAGTGGTAACAATGTTTAATTAACTGTATAGACATAGTTTATCTTGACATGATAATTGTCATAGAGCATGATTCATGTACTTAAACATCAACCTGTTCATCTTTAACTAACAAACTAGAGTGTAACAAACACAACCGGTTGAAAAACTATAACTCGGCTATCAAACTAAGATAAGAATCAATCACACGAAAACATATAATAATCACATGCATTTAATTAACACATGTTCCAAAGTTTAAATACATCTATCATTCAACTAAATTAGTTCGTCACTTGTTAACTCGATTTTTTATATAAATATAAGTATTTAGTCACATATTGATTGAATTGTTAACTCCGAGCACAGAGTATGTGAATTCCTATGAATATCTGCAAATTGTGATGAAATTAACAATTGATGTAGTATTACATGTCTGACTATAACACAACCGATCAATAATACACTGATATAAACAAGTCTTTATGTTAACAAAATTCAAACCGTTTCTGGTTTAGTCAACAAAAGTTATAACCGGTCTTTGGTCAACATGGTTCGGGTTTGAAACCAGTTCCTGAGAGGATTTAACCAGTTTGAAAACCGGGTTTTGACCACTTGGTTAGGGTTTTTGACCAGTTTCAACCCATTGAGTTACAAATCGGTTTCAACCCTACGGTTCCTAACCGGTTCTCGTCAACCTGTTTTCAAAATCGATTTGGGTTCTGGTTCATGAGCACTTTCTTTTGTGGTCACTAGGCTTGAGCTGTTGCAAATCGAGTGGTCTGAGCCTCTGAGCCTAGAGTTGCACAAATCGGGTTTGGGCCGGACCCGGGCCCGGGTACAAAACCGGGTTTGGGCCCAACCGGGTTTTTTGTACCCGGGTATTGGTGAACCCGGGTACGAACCCGGGTCGGGTTCAGCGAGATACAAACCCTACCCGGTATACCCGGGTAGGGTCGGGTCGGGTTCGGTTCGGGTATGAAACCCGGGTTCAACCGGGTTTTTGCCTTTTTTTTTTTTTTTTTTTTTTCTTTTCTTGTGTGTGTGTCGAACACCGGGTCGTATGTTTTTTTTTTCTTATATTTTCTTTATTTTTTTTTCTTTTTATTTTTCTTTTCCTAACCGGGTTCACTTGAATGACAAAAATTTAAACAACTTAATATATAAATATATACAAATCTTGAGCAGAAAATATTACACTTATAATTACAAATATTAAATACTTTTTATATAAAACATTTGAATAACAAAGAAATTTAAAAAGAACATGAAAGACATATAATATTAAAACAACTTAAAAATAACAATATCGTCTAATTTTATCTACTACGAGATACTTGATCAAATGCTAATTCTTCATCGGATATGCCAGAAGATACTCCGTCTTCTACCTCTTCATCATGTACTTTAGCTTCGAGTGTAATCTCGTCTTCGAGGCTTGTTTGGTCTTGTATACGATCCGTTGCGTCTAAGTGATCCTTTAAACAAATGCACATCTCCACTGCTTCCGGAGTTAGTCTTGTTCTTCGTAATGATATTACCCTGCCACTAAGAGAAAAAGCAGATTCCGAAGCTACCGTAGAAGCTTGGACGCTTAGTAAATCACGGGCCATGCAGAAAGAATCGGAAATTGAGATTCTTTTCCTTTCCACCAAGCCAAAATATCGAATGCACGATAATCTTCGGTAGTCATAGTGGAAATAAAATCCGTTCCACTATATCTACCGAGCTCACTTGTTGGGGTGTTACCTCTTTGACGTTTAGCCGTCACATCCCGAACAACATTCAACATAGTCAAAACAGGGTCTTTAAACGAGGTACTAGCACTTGAGGTTGATCCGCTTGGCATGGTTATGTTTACGTTAGGCCCATATCTATTTAAATAAAAATTATAAATTGTTTTCAAACTATGATTAAAATTTTCTTTTGCCTCGTTTGAAAAATCAGGGTTTTCGTCATGCATATCCAAATTGTCATTTATCTCATCTATCAAACATTCAACCCCCGCAACATTTAGAAACGATTTAAAGCGGCGGCACACGTAAAAACGGATGGTAAGTCCTTAAAATATTTTTTAAACTTTTCTTTCATTGGTTCTATCATTTGATTAAACATATATTTTTATTTTGAAAATTTTTAAAATTCAAAGACATAAAATATAGTTCTTGAAGCACCGAATAACTAGTGGAATAATAAACTCCCGATAATTTTGTTGTTGAGTTTTTAAAAACCTCAAGAAACTCGGATAGACGTTGAAGATTCTCCCAACCCGCATCCGGAAATGGGTCGGCTTCACCATTATCCGAAAGACTATTATGAAAAGCTTTCAAAGTGCCCTTTTGTTTTAAAGCACATTCAAACATGTGACAAGTCGAATTCCACCGAGTAGGTACATCCCAATTAGGACCTAAAAATCTAGAGTGCGTATCCTTACAAAGTTGTTTATAATCTTGATATCTTCTTCTACTTTTTTTAAAAACGTCATGTAACATAAATCGAAAAGATGTAATAAAGTTATTAACATATTGCCCGGATAGTCCGTCTTGCACTACTAAATTAATAATATGTGCAACACAACGAGTATGGAAAAAATCACCGTTTGCAATCGGAAGATATTTTAATTTTAATTTTTCAACCGCGGTTGTGTTGTTAGAGGCGTTATCAAATGCAATTGAAAAAAGTTTATTTTCTAATTTAAAAGTACTTATTACATTATCTAAAAAGTAAAACAAAAATTCTCCGGTGTGTGGATGCGGAAAAAGATCAAATGCAATCGTACGTTTCATCAATTGCCATGAATTGGGATCCACCCAATGAGCGGTGACGCAAAGGTACGATTCGGGTAAACCGTGTGGAGCCGACCAAACGTCACTAGTTAAGTTTACACCGGTATTTAAATTTTCAAATAATACAATTAAATCATTTTTTGCTTGTTTTCATAATTTTAAACAATAACGTCTAAGTGTAGTACGACTTACGTGAGTGTAACGAGGTTGAAGCGTCTCTCGAATTAAGTTGGTCAACCGAGGATTGTCGAAGTGACTAAAAGGCAAAGCTTCTTGAATCACGAACTTCGCCATTCGATCTCGAACCGTATTAACATCGTAATTAAAGATTCCACCGTCTCCAACCAATTGTGTTTGTTGCGAATCCGGATTACTTTTCAACGACTTACAAAACTTCTTGCTAATGTGTTTGTTTAAAGTCGTGTTAGAATCTTTAGCAAGCAAAGCTCCACAAAACTTGCAACGAGCCTTTACAGACCCGTCACTCAACTCAACCATATCCCAATTGCACCAAACATCCATGTTACGATTGTGTGCAAGAACACGAACGACGGTTGGAGCGTTGGACGAACCTTGACCAACGAAGATTGTGAGTGAGCCATATCAAGATTGAAGAGAGTGAAAGTGTAAAACGAGATAGTGAACGTGTAAAGCGAGAGTAAACGAGAGTATTTTTTGCGTTTTTTGCGTATGTTTTTGCGTTTGAGACTTGGGTACTAAACCATATCAACCCACACCTATTTATACTAACTTATAAGCCTAAAAGTGACAAAAAAACGGTCACAAATTGATCCCAACGGCTATATAGCCGTTAAAAAACGGCCACTTTTTAAAAAAAAAAACGGTCGAAACCGGGTACAACCCGGGTTCAACCGGTTTCGGGTCGGGTCGGGTCGGGTCGGGTTCGGGTCGGGTTCTAAGAAATTCTAGAAAATCATACCCGGTTCCAACCCTACGGTTTTTTTTCGGGTCCAACCCGGGTATGCATATACCGGGTCGTACCCGTACCCGGTTCCGGGTCGGGTCCACCGGGTCGGGTCCGAACCCGGTTTTTATGCCCAAGTCTATCTGAGCCTTAGAGCTTCATTTTCGTAGCCCAATTAAATCTTGATTGTAGCCCATCACTTTGCATCAGTTGTTGTCAACAATCTTATCCACTAATTATGTCCATCTAATTTTAATGACATAATTATTAATAATCTTTAATGGGAATATGTATTTGCTTTTCAATAATCATCATGCTTTCACCATAGTATTTCTATCGACTTTTATGGCATTTGTTTCTTTTTAGTAACATAATTATTTTGGCTTGTTTTCTCTCGTGACTATCTCTTATTTTTATATTCGGTTGTTGTCTCTTGAAACTTATAAGTTATAAAAATTAACTTAATGCAATTATTAACTTATTTTCGTTCAGAATGCAATTTCGGCCAAAAAATTTATACATATTGAGTCCAGCTTCTTTCAATTTGGGTTTCGATCCACTCCTCTTCTTTAATTCTATTTTGTTTTTTTCTTTGTTTTTCCTGGATTTTAAAATTTTACTTTTCATAAACCTTTTAAACTTTTAATTCTTCTTTTTTTCTTCCTCTTTTTATTTTTTTTTCCGTTTTCTGTAATTTTTATAATTGGAATTATGACCATAAGTACGCAAACGTTACCGTACACGTTTCCCGCCGTGGAGAGAAAAAAATTGATATTACCGCACATGTGTCATGATCACAACTTATTGTTACACACAGTGGCGGAACTTTAACATTCCCGTATGGAGGGCGGGGGTGAAATTAATTTTTTTAGGGGGGGCGAACTCGATATTTATATAAAAATTTACATTACCGGGCCAAAAATTTACACTACCGGACTAAAATTTAACACTACCGACGAAAAAAAGAGGAAGATGGCGCCCCCCAACCCCCCCCCCCCCACCCCGGCCTCCACTATCCTCTGCCAATGGTTACACATTAGGGTATTTAACATACCTATAGCATTTACAGTGGATTTCTTAAAAATATGTAGGTGTATTTCTTATATTATAGGGAATGATTGTAAATGGTTATGAGTAGAGAATAGAAAAAACTTATTGTTCATCTATATATTTAGAGAATCACTGTTTAATCATTATAAATTTTTAATATTTTTGAAAGTGGTTGTGAGTGAAGAAAAAAGTAAATATAATGATAAAGATATGTAAAAGTATTATTTAATTAAAAAATATAAAAAATAGTAAATTTTAGTGTAATTATAAAGATAAAGATAGAAAATCCATTATGAATGATGTTAGAGAGAAGAGGTTTTTGTTTTCCGTCTTTGGAACCTATTTCTTGTCTAGTTACATCGTATTTCCTATTTCCTTCATTTCTTCAATGTGAGGGAGTCTATTTTTCTATTGGTTATGTTTATTTGAAAATTCATATGTATTATTAGGACACCCTTCTTCTTTTTGTCTCTCTATATTAAAAAAAAATATTATTTACCTATATAAAAGATAAAAGTTAGCTACAATATAGTTTTATAAATTTTTATTTTGATCATAAAACTTTAGTTTTTCAATTACCTACTCCTCCATGAAAACCCTTTTATACAAAAATAATCATTTCGTATCATTTTGTTATTTCCTTTGTTGTAGTCAACATTGAATATTTTTATTGTTTCCATATTTTTTTATTATAATTAGTCTTAAATATATTTTGTGTTATTCTTATAGCTTTTAAATTTATATTTTTTTAAAATTTAAAAGATCTCATTGCAGAGTGTTTATTTTTATTTATATTTCGACAAGTTTTTTTTAAATAATTCTGAATACAACGTTACAAATGCTTATATATATATATATATATATATATATATATATATATATATATATATATATATATATATGTGTGTGTGTGTGTGTGTGTGTGTGTGTGTGTGTGTGTGTATGTGTGTGTGTGTGTTTTGATATAAATGTTATTAAGATCGAAAAATCAAATATTAATATATTTTTAATTTATTCCGTCTATGTTTCCACTTAAATATCGTCAAAAATAATATCGCCCCTGTCGCGTAGCGCGGGTGATACCCACTAGTAATATTAATAGATTCAAAATAATTGTTTTAAATATTAGAAAAACATTTTAATTGTTATAGAATAATTACATGATTACAATAAAATTAATAAAAGACTAAATAGAAAAATTACAACTATGCGAGAGGGATACTTATCTATTGTGGTGTGAACATGTATATATTATTTTGTTTAAGAAAATGATTTTTTACAAATTAGTTTTAAAAGGATTACCTAACTGAACTTCAAACATCCGGCAAATGTATCGATCGTGATATAGTATAATTTTGGTAAGTCTGAATATCGAATCCACAAACACTATGGTAGGCTATTGATAATAAACCTTAACCGAGTATTAACCTAATTAATTGAATGTTAATAACTGATCATTAATAAGCAAAAGATAAATTAACTGAACTAATTCTAAATTGAAACACGAGAAAATTAATAAAGCAAATAAACATATGTAATTGGAAACATGAATACTATTAAAGATGCAATATAACTTCCTATGTAAGAATCCAACTAACATGTAATGACACGAATGTAATACCTCGTATGACTATTTTTAAAAGTACGATATAAGGTTAACTAGATATGTTGCTTGGTTTTCTACCACAAGGTCTTTAGATTGTATTCTATGATCGTAAGGCAAATGATAACCTAATCAAATCTATTTTAGACCAAATATGCAATATAATCAATTTTGTAGAAGATAAAAATAGGTTTTCGTTACATAACTTGTTTCATATGTGATTGAAATTCGTCACGGGCCTTAAAGGCAAAAGCCCATTTCATTTTCAATGTTGCATTTTTAAACCAAATATTCATACGGGCTCTTCGATTTTGTAATATCATATTTAAGTGAGTATGGTCGTATGGGTATGTAATTGATCTTTTATATGGGCATGGAGTATTCTTCTAGTGGACCTGTTTAAAAGTTACGAGGTTTATTGATAGACTCTTAATAGTCAACAAGAGGTTATCTTTTAATGGTACATAGTCTTTTAACGGTTAAAATGTAACTTTAAGTCTAAATGGTTAAGTGGTTACCTTTCAACCATTCAAAATTAAAGTTATCTCTTAACCATTAAGAGGCAATGAACTTTTAAACGATAACCTTTTAATGACCATTAAAAATTAAAAGACTATCAATTAAACAGCCACTGACTAGATTCAAAAACTAATTCAATTTTTAAGCTAAAGGAATTATGGCATTTTAATCGTTTCACGTTGTCTTCACCAATTTAAGTCTATAGGGTTTGTTTCAATTTCAGTACGCACCACTCACATCGTTAGAACTTTCTGTTAAATTAATTTGAAATGATAATTTCACCCTGATAATTAATATACAAAATAATAATAATAAATAAAACCCCACCCCACTCTGCTTTCTCTCACACACTCTCTCTCTCTCCAATCAAAACCCAAACACATTCTACTACCAACTCCACCACCCTCTCTGGCCACCACCTCCACCACCATCATGACCTCTGCCTTGCACTCTATCCTAACCATTTTTTGAACTTTAGATATCATTCACACCTAACAACCCATCCCTCCACCCCCGTCAACTTCACCACCGATAAGACCATCCTCATCGCTTGGCCCGTGGCCGGCCCGCCGTCGACGTGGACGGCCCCCGCCGGAAGGGCGGCGATGGGGAATCGGAGGTGAAGATGTTGGATCCGTGGGCAAGGGCGGGGAAAAGGGAGGTGGTGGTGGGCCCCACCACTATAAAATTAATTTTAAAATATAAATGTAATGGTGGGCCCCACTATTATAAAATGATTTTAAATGATATTAAATTAAAATGTTTTTAATTAAAATGTCTTAAAATGTTTAAATTAAAATAATAATTTAAGTATAATATTTTAATTAAAATGTGTTAATTAAATAAAAATATTTTTAAATTTTTTTACATTTATAAAAATAATTTTTTTAGAGTTTATTTTTTTATTTTTTAAAATATTTTTTGTTTTATTTATAACGGCTACTTTTTTTGTTTTTTTCATAATGGCTAGCTTTTTTGTTTTATTTATAATGGCTACTTTTTTTTGTTTTTTCATAACGGCTAGTTTTTTTGTTTTATTAATAACGGCTACTTTTTTGTTTTATTCATAACGGCTAGTTTACCTATTATAAATATGTTTTATTCCCTTGAGAGTTTTTCTCAAATCACACTTTATCTTCTTTCTAACATTCTAACTCTCTTCTAAACACAATTCAAAATTCAATTCTCAATGGATCCAAGAGCTCCATTCTCTTTCACACAAATGTTAAATGATGAAACCAATGAAGAATACCCACATCAGCAACCCGCGTTCTCCCAATATCAACACCTTGGGTTCTCCCAATTCCCACAACCTGGGGGATTCCCATATCTTCAACAATCTGGGGGATTCTCACATGTTCAACAACCTGGGGGATTCCCATATGTTCAACAACCTGGCTTCTCACAATTTCCACAACCCGGGGGATTCCCATATCTTCAACAATCTCAGTCTTCATTGGAAGACTATCAACAATATCAAGCATGGCTTAAACATAAAGAGCTTCAAAAAGTGCAGCAATCGCAATCACAATCACATAATGAATAACTAATTGATGAAGCACCATTGTCACCTAAAAAAACACCAACAAAGAAGAAAGAGAAAGGGAAAGGAAAAGGAAAAGGAAAAGAAAAAGCTAAGAAGTCTGTTCGTATCAAGTGGGCAGCTGATGATGAAGTGTTGTTGGCTAAGGCTTATGTAGCCATTTCTGTTCGAAGACCTTGCTAATCGGTTGTTTGAACTTGACCAAGAAGAAGAGGGAAGTTCTTCCCGACAACGTAAGAGGCGCAAAGAGATAGATAGAGGTCGTCAGGATGGAGACGCACGATTGTGGAATGATTACTTTGCTCCAGAGCCGGTGTACGATGAGAGTTTCATACGGCGGTTCAGGATGCGCATTGGTCTTTTTAATCGTATCGTCACAGATTTATCTGAACCAGGTAAATCTGTATATTGGAAATATTTTACGCAAAGATATGATGTTGTAGGTAGAAAGGGTCTATCACCAAGACAAAAATGCATAAGTGCCATTCCTCAATTGGCATATGGCACAACAACTGATCAATGCGATGAATACTTACGCATTGGTGAAAATACTGCTATGGAATGTCTACAAAATTTTTGCAGGTCTATCGTGGAAATTTATTCATCTGTGTATTTAAGAAGACCAACCCAATATGACGTTGACCGGTTAGTAGCTGAACATGAAGCCCATCACGGGTTTCCTGGAATGCTTGGAAGCATTGATTGTATGCACTGGAATTGGAGAAATTGTCCAACTGCATGGAAAGGTCAATATACTCGTGGTGATCATGGGCATCCCACCATTATACTAGAAGGAGTTGCATCACATGACCTCTGGATTTGACATGCATTCTTTGGAGTAGCTGGATCAAACAACGATATCAATGTGCTTAATCAATCACCAGTTTTCAATCAAATCTTAGAGGGGAATGCACCGCAATGTAATTTTACAGTGAATGGGAATAACTACACCACAGGGTATTATCTTGCAGATGGTATTTATCTAGAATGGGCAACACTTGTAAAGAATTTTACATATCCACCAGAGAATAATTTAAAAATGAAGTGGTACAAAAGGCGTCAAGAGTCTGCAAGAAAGGATGTTGAAAGAGCCTTTGGTGTTCTTCAAGCTAGGTGGGCAATGATACGATCCCCAACAAGATCCTCGAACTTACCGGTATTAGGTGATATAATGCATGCATGTATTATATTACATAATATGTTTGTAGAAGATGAAGGACGTTCCATAACTAACTGGTCGCATGAAGAGTAAGAACCAGAGCCAGAAAGTTACAATAACGGGCCACCACCATCATTTCAAACACACCTACATAGATTTAGAAGCTTACGTAACCAGAACGCGCACCATGCATTGCGAAACGATTTAATAGAACATCTCTGGGTGAATAGGGGGATTACAGAGTAGTTTTATTATTGTTTCTATCTATTAATTTCATATGGTCGTTTTTATTTTATTGTTTTACGTTGTTCTTTTTATTTTATTTTAATGTAGTTGCGGTTTAATTTTATTATTTCTTATTTAGAATTATTTAATTTAAGTATTTAACTTGATCATTTGATACTTAACTTGATCATTTGATATTTAATTCTATTATTTATTTTAATTAAATATATTTACAATAATTTAAATATCTTTATTTAAAGTAAATAAAAAAAGAAAATGTGAGGTGGAAAAATAAAGGTGTTTGTGGGAAGGATAGTGTTGGGGGTAAAAAGTGTTTGTGGGAAGAATGGGTGGAGGTGAGTGAAAAGTTGATGTGGCATGCTGATTAGGACCGTTTGTGGGAAGGATGAGTTGTAGCGTTGTGAACAGTCTAATAACCACCATTGTCGCCTGAAACCCACCAGCCACCACTATGAAACCCTAATTCTATATTTGAAAAAGGTTATCTTATATGGGAGAAAGAGATCAGTTACCACCATGAAACCCTTAGATCTATCTTCTCTCTAATCTATTTCTTTCTCTCTCTCTCTCTGTCTCCCTCTTTTGTTTATCTAATGATGGATGAAGACACGAGCAGCGATGGTGTGCAATGGGGGTGTGGTGGTGCGATCAGTGGACAGAGGGGATACGGTGGTGTGGCAGTGAGAGTGGTGGTGGTGATGACCTGGCGAATGGTGAGGCGGTGGTTTGGGGAAGAGGGTGGCTGATGGTTTAGGGTTTTGATTTTAAGAATGAGAGAGTGAGAGAGTAAGAGAGTCTTAGGGTGGGGTGGCCGGATTTGGTGTTGGCCGACGAGTTTCAAGCAGTGGCGGTGAGCGATGGCGGTGGTCCCTAAGGTGGCGGTGATGGGGGGGAGGGACAAAGAGAGAGAAGAGAGAGATAGGATGGGAGTGGGGTTTTTACTCAATTTAGTGGTACAAATGTATTTTTACGTTGCTTAATTGGACAAACACCAACTGTGTTAGTGGTGTGGACCGAAATTCAAACAAACCCTAAAATTATTGGATTGTTAGCGTAATAAATAAACTATAGAATTAAATTTGTATTTTTATCAAATCATAGGGACTAAAACAATAATTTACTTTTTTTAAATTTAATACATAACTTGAGCTAGACCATTTAAATTAAAGTACACTTATGCCACATTAATCATTTAACCTATTTTACGTTTGCTTTTTTTTACTATTTCATTTTATACTTTGATTAAGATAATTGGTTTTATTCAATCTTCAAGTTTAGTAGAAATTTATCATTTTAACTCATGGCCTTCAAAAATCTTTATTATACAAATATGAACTAATTATATGTAATATTTAATATACATTAATAAAATATAATAAGTATGGGAAAATCGGTATATAATTTTGATCACATCAGTGGGTGTGAATACGTTTAAATTTTGGGTTAAAGACATAATCTATCAATAGACGATCCTGTGTCTCTTCACGATCTTTCTTGACATAACTTCTTCTTGCCCTACTAGTTTGCGATATCATGAAGTTCTAGAAAACACTGTGTTAACGACAAAAAAGAGAAAATTAAAATTTCAAACACTCGACTCAGATTCATAATTGGAACTTAAAGATGATGAAAAATTAGGAAGCTTCAACTCTGTATGTGAATTTGAAGGTGAAAATGTTTAAATTCGTATGAATATAAACACGTTGAATATGTTGAATATACGTATTTATCATGCTTAATTGGTGAGCGCCTGAGAAGAAATAATTTCTTTTATTATATATGCAACAACTATATAGCCGTTGAAATATGTAACAAGACCACCGGTTTCCTCTTCGGGTTTGAGGAACGTGCAAAACACACAAAATCGTCGGTACCGCACTGCCCACTCCATGCTCCCTTAGTGCCTTAGTCCCTTAGTGTTAGAGCATTCATCGTCTCTTATTTTTATCCTTATCATTGCGCTAAAAATTACTATTTTTACTCTCTAATTCTCAATTAAATAATATTTTTAATATTTTTATCCTTAGTTTTTCTTTCTCCTTTACTCACAACCACTTTTAAAACATATTAAAAATTATAGGGGTTGAACAGTAATTCCACAAATATACATATGAAGAATAACTTTTATTTATCCTACACTCATAACCACTTACGATCATTCTTTAAAATATAAGAAACATACTCATATAAATATAGAAAACCTACCGTCAAATGCTCTTATAGAATTGGCTATGGGTTATTGTCTATCTTTAGTAAATATCTAATTAAGTAATGCATATTAATCTTTATGATTTTGTAATTGAGGAGAGTTTTAGAAATAAAATTAGACTTTTTTAGAACGTTAAATAGACATACTTATCTAATCGTACTTCTAAATCTACTTCATGGTTTACCATGTCACTTGAACTCTCAACCTCGAAAGAACATACACCAGCACACCACCATATACAATTGGGTTACAAGTCTTTTAATTTTTAAATATATATAACACTCTCAAATATTAATAAAAATCAGAAAGATATAAACGCTTAAAACGTTTTACACGTTCAATGATTTATAAGAACCATCACATCTTCGAAATATTCACGCATAATGACCATGCTTGTGGTGTTGAGTATTCAACCTGTCGATTTAATGACAAAAATACGTTTATAAGAAAATTATCATCAGGATTATATGGTCAAAATATGATTGTGATTATCCACTCTTTCATAAAGATTTTCATTTAATTTATAATCTTCTTTACTATATAATAAAATTATCATCAATTATCATCAGGATTATTAAATTTTCATTTAATAAAATACTTTTATAAGAAAATTATCATCAGGATTATATGGTCAAAATATGATTGTGATTATCCACTCTTTCATAAAGATTTTCATTTAATTTATAATCTTCTTTACTATATAATAAAAAAAAGAGTAAATTACATGGACAATCCTTAGGGTATGTACGTATTGCAACTTTAGTCTCTACTTTTAATAAATTACAGATGATGACTTGAACTATGTAAAAAGGGCATACTGACAGTCCCTGACACTAACAAATGTTAAGTTTCTCTGTTAGTGTTTTTAAAAAGACAAAAATACCTTTTTTTAATCTTCTTCTTTACATTCAACACCCACCACCACCACCTCTACCCCTCAACCCACCACCACTGCACCGCCTGCACCCTCAACCTACCACCAACGTCTGCGCCTACACCCTCAACCCACCTCCACAACCCACCACCACCCTTAACCCACCACCACCAACGCCAACCCACCACCAACGTCCTAGAGCACCCTCAATCTGCACCACCATCGTTGTAGCACCCTCAACCCATCACCATTATTGCTACATGCACCCTTGACCTACCAACACCAATCAGACAACCACTCGTGGCTACACTAAACACGATAACAAGCTGATTCATCGGATTTGAAGAGAGATAGAGGGAGTTTTAGAAGAGAGAGAGAGAGAGAGAAAGAAAGAAAGAAAAGGGGAGAGATATGGTTAAAGGGCTCGGGTTTGAGGTGTTTGGCCATGAGATCGGTGAACCTGTTGAAATCCAAAGGGGAGATGAGTTTCTCCTTGCAAAATCATCGATTATATAAGTACATCTGAACCCAAAAAGCCACACCAAAACCCTTGGTCGCACCACCATTGGATCCTCCGGCAATCGGCGTCCTCACCGGCGCACCATCACCGGACCACCCAAATCAACCATGGCTCTCTGTTCTCCGATGATCATCGGAAGTTAAAATCAGTCTCCATGAACCGTTGCTTTGGCTGTTGAAGATGTTCTTCTCCCAACAGTGGGCTAGTTGGCGATTAAGGTAAATGCTTCGGCCATCCTTTGGTATATTGTTATGTATGACTTTTGGTGTGTTTTTGTTTGCGTAGGGTTTCCGCTGAGAGAACGCATGAGGATCCCGAGCTCCGATGGGGCGATGAATGAAGATGAAGAGGTGATGGTGATGGTGATGAAGATGAAGTTGAAGATGAAGATGGAAGAAGAAGATGGAGGGAGGGGGTGAGGTGTGATAGGTGGGGTTTGGGTGGGGGTAAGTTAGGTTTTATTAATAAATTATTATTTTTTAAATTTAGGGATATATTGGTAATTTTATATTGACTTAACAGAGAAACTTAACCTCAGTTAGCGTCGGGGACTGCCGGTGTGCATATCATGCATAGTGAATGCCCGCATTTTAATTTTTGAAAAGTGACACTAAACTTGCAATACGTACAAACCCCAGGGACTATCCGTGTAATTTACTCTAAAAATAAGTTTGGTGTTGCCACATGTCACATTTCTAAACATTCTTATATAATTTTCTTTCCAAAAATGTATTATAGTTATTTGAACTCTCACATTAATTTCTTTTTCTTATTAAAAAATAATTTAATTAATTACTACCCCTCTCTCATCTAGATTTTTATAATCAAGTTATATTTTAAAAAAATATTTTTATTGAGAAAATTAAAAATCACATCTTTTTTAAATATACAAATAATTAAAAAACAAAAGTTTTATAATAATATGAAATTTTCTAAAAAACTAAACTTTTGTGAAACAAAATATTTCTAATACAACGAACTTTTTATAAAAAAAATCATTATTCTTAAAAAAGTTTACCTTGAAATGATATATTTCAAAACCACCAATTATTTTATAAAATGAAAGTCAAAAAGAGATATTATAATTTATGTACTTCAAGAAGATATTTATACGTAACTTTAATCATATTTTATTTTCAGATATTGTTTTATAATTTAAATTTTTTTATTATTAATTATTTAATATTTTATTTATTTATCTGTGTAGACACTCTGATAGTTATATAGTAAAATCTCTGTCCTAAGAGACTTCTTGGTGTTTAATGTTATGTCCGACAACCAAAAGTTTGTAAATTCAAATCTTAAAAAGTGTTTTTTGTGGTGTACTTGTCCTAAAAATCACTTGGCATCGCTATTAGAAGAACAAAAGTCATTACAAGAAAACTATCACGTCCGAAATCGGTAATATAAGTATTTGGGAGTTATCCAAATAAAGACATTTCTAACTGCAATATTGGTCGCAAATCGATCACCAATAGCCTTTCATGAATAATTCGTGATTACAATTACAGTGGTGAAACCTCTATGGCTAATGTTATTTTATGATCATTGTACAACCGCTTCTAGTGACCACTTTTGTCGTCACAAATCTTGTGATGACAGTTTGTGTTCAGTTTTTTATGTGTTCGGCTTACGACAATCGTACATGTGGCCAATTTGTGATCGATTTTTTACCGTCACCAAATTTCGCAACCTGTTGCGACTAAAATATGGGTTAGCATTAGCATTACGAAACCGGCTTAGAAGACTGGAAGCTGAAAACTAAAAATAAAATCCATCCAGAAGCTGTCACGGATTCTTCTAAGTACTATCCACGTTTCATCAAAATTAATAAGGATACTAATTTAGTTGTTGTAATAATATATATATACACACATATATATAGGGGTCGGTTACTATACAAAGTGTAATTTGCGTGCGAAGCGTATGAAGTCACCAGAGCGTGACACGTGTTTCTTGGTGGAGGGATAGTTTCGTCCGCGCTACAATTACGCATAAAATATAAATAATTACGCAAGTTATATTCATAATTACGAAAGTTGTATCTATTATTAAGCAAGTTATTTTTATTATTACGCAAAGAAAAATTACTTATGTTATAAAAATAATTATGCAAGTTATATTTATAATTACGCAAGTTATATTTATAATTACGCAAGTTATATGATAATTACGCAATTTGTTCGTAATTACGCAATTAATGATTACGTAAGTTATACGCACAACACATAGAAGTTTTTTAAAAAAATGCTAATATTTTCAAAAAAAGTATAGCAATACTATACTCATATTAAAGAGGATAAAATGATTGATTTTATGGTGTATTGTTTTTAAAAAAATAATATCATATAAAAAAGTTATATAGCAATACTATACTCAAATTAAAGAGAATAAAATACTCGATTTTATGGTGTGATTTTTTTTAAAAAATAACGTCGTATAAAAAAGTTATATACGTTTAAAATAAATGGGGGAGTTTTAAAAAAGTCAACAATGTAGGCTATTTACGATTTTATCTCTCCAACCATCATTCCATGCGTGATTATTTAAGCTTTAATCTGAACTGCCCATCTACTAAATCAATGGTTGGAATTACTTCACACGATTTTTCAGCTTTGTATCGTAAACTTTCTCTCTCTCTCTCTCTCTCTCTCTATATATATATATATATAGGGATACATTCAAATGAAAACCAATTATTTGTAAAAAACCAAAAGAACTATTATAGACCATTGATTTACTAAATCAAAGGCTATGATCAATAGTGGCAAAGACGTAATTTACTCCATCTTTAAATACTAATTAACATTTATCAAAAGGGTAATATTGGTATTTGATGGTGGAGCCACGTTCATTCAATTCAACTGTCACTTCAAAACGATTTCATTTGTTTTGTTGTAGTTTCTTTTGTTTAAACATTAACATGATCACTTCAATCGTAAACGATGGCCGTTTGATTTTTTATTTTGTTTTATTATAATTTCTTTTGTCAACTTTATAAACATGCTTTTCTAGTACCTTGATGGTATCCTCCACCACCATCTCATCTTAAATTATTATTTTATACTTTACATAATATATATGAATATTCATTTTTTATTTTAATTGCATAATTTGTTATCTTTTAAAAGTGATACATGTTATATTTTGAATATCATTTTTAATTTTTAGATTACTTAAATTAACCAATGAAAGTTGAAAATCATTGAAATTTTGTAGCTTCACTACATATTAGAACTTGATATATGAGAATTTGCATATGTAATTTTTGTATAAGTGCATATGGGTATAAGTGCATATATGCATTATTACAAATATACATTGGACATATAATGCATATATGCATTATTAAAAATATAAATAACTGCATTTTGTGGTTATTATATACATACAGTACTTACATTACTTCAAGTATAGATTACCATGTTGAGCTTTACCACATTTGCATATCAATGCATATAAGGTCATATGCATATGCATACGAGAAGTAATGCATGTATGCATTAGGACAGATTTTGAGATTTTTGTTAACAATAATACATTTTATAGATATAACACCATTGGGCTGGATAGTATAAAGATTAATTGCAAATGTGAGGCCACCAAGAACACATAGGACTTACATTTTACAGCTAAAACAAATTTGATGACATATAATTTAACATGAAGGCATTGAAAGGAGGCAAAACATGGCGGTAGAGAATTAAACTAAGCACAAACTCTATATCTTTGCACCATACATTTACATCCACATGATGATGTATGTAGTCGACATTACAAACAAAAGGAATCTAATTTCTTCAAATGAATGATAAGCATAAAGATTACAGACAAAAGTCTCTTTTATTTCGTTCTGCTCACCTTGTATGTCAAGCACCCTCGGAGATTCCAATCCTAAACCTTCAACAACCAGAAATCATTTGCGATGGAATGAACCAACCTATCTTCCTTCTAGCATTATTCAAACCATCATCCTTGACCTCCATACCTTCGGTACTACATACAAGAACTCATTTGATAGAAGAGAAGCTATATATATATATTAATCTGCATAAATATATATAAGTTTAATCGCATATGTGCATAATAAATATATACATTATAACACAAAAAAACATTGTATCATCTAATAAAATATTTAATTCTATGTATCATACAACATTGTGCCAAGACGACAAAACCATTAGGGGTAAATGTATCAAACTTGTTACTTTGTAAGTACTAAGACTTTCTATATCTTTGCATCATATATTTATATCAACATGATAACAAAAATTCTAAGATGAGGAGTATCTAGTGAAAAGCCGAGAAACCATTACCGGTGTTGAAATCAAACATGTTGCTGAAATCAAGCAATAGATGGAAAATTGATTTGGATCTTTGGATTTTTACATAACATAAGAAACCATTACTGGTGCTGAAATCAAACATGTTGTTTCTATAAGTAATAAGAGAGTTTATCAAATATAAATCAACTTTTAGTATGAAATTACCCGAATGAAAATCACAATTTAAAAGTAAAATTATATTTCTTGATTGTTTTATTATCCGCTAAAAACTAATAAATCTATATCGATTTTTGGATCAAAAGTATAATTGTATACAGAGCATGCGAATCACTAACCGGTGGGTATATGAAAAAAACGATGTATTTGCTATGGAAGTGTATAAAATCGGGGAAATCAGCATCGGTATCGAAGAACTGTTATGGAGCTCCTATTGTTCCAGATTTAATCGAAGAGCTCCTGGTCTCGCCGACCTTGATTTCTGATACCATTGAATCAAATTCATTTTCGTGTTTGTCGAATTTGATACCGTGACTTTGGTAACTAAACCAAATATGTGAAGTAGAATGGTAAAATTGTTATTGCTTGTGATGACTGGAAAACAATGGAACCATAAAAGTAGTTCTAGATGGTGAGGGTGAATTTTGATGGTGGAAGATTAGAGACAAAAGAGAAATTGAATAACTGACCGGGATGAAATTTCTAGATAAAAATGTTAGAGGTGCGTAAAATACCAATCATACCCCTGATATAATTTACATGTTTAAAAAATATAAATAAAAACAAAAAAGAAACGAGTGGCTAGAAATGATTCTTTTAGTTTTTGCCAAATTTTTGGTTATATATATATAGGGGATGGTTTCTGAGAAAACCAATAATTATGTGAAAACCAAATAAAATCACAGAAACTAATAACATAATCATAAATTTTATATTATTTTAACTGTTAAAAGGGTATTAAGTATTTGTTACATATATGTTGAACATAAATATGAGAATTAAGAGTCTTATGTATACGTAACACTATATCAAATGAAAAATGGTTACGTATACGTAACCTATACGTGGCGTATATATAAAACCATGCTACAGTTACTCATTTGATCCCTATCCTTATTTATATAAATACACACACAAATATATAGACTATTGATAAAAACTTTATAAGTTATGTGACCGATTTAATTGTTTTCTTTAGTTTCACATAACATTGTGGTTTTCTTAGGATCCCTCATCTTATATACATATATATATACATATATATATATACATATATATATACACACACACACACACACATATATATATATATATATATATATATATATATATATATATATATATATATATATATATATATATACAGGGTTAGGATTATTACAGAACCACTTTTTATTTTCAGAACCACAGAACCATTGATTTACATAAATGTGAATTAAGTCTGGTGATACTTGAGCTGTTTTACATATGTGTATATCAGACATGAATAATAAACTATATAAAACAACTAAATGTCACCAGCTTTAACTTACATTTATATAAATTAATGATTCGTAATTTACATTTATGTAAATCAATGGTTCTTTTGGTTCTGAAAATAAAAAGTGGTTCTGTAATGATCCTGACCATATATATATATAAGGGCGAGTTACTATACAAAGTGCTTTTTTCGTGCGAAGCGTATGAAGTTTCGGGGTGGAATTATCACGCAAGAACTATAATAATCACGCAATAACAAAGTGATAATTACACAAGACAAATTACACTTGCGTGGAATTATCACGCGAGAATACCTTCTTGCGTAATAATTTCATATTTGCATGATAATTCAATCTCTGTGTGATTAATTATTACCCTTGTGTTATAATTCCACCCGTAACCTCCATTTTTGCGTAATAACTTTGTACGCTTCGCACGAAAAAACATTTTGTACCGTAACCTTTCTCTCTCTCTCTCTCTCTCTATATATATATATATATATATATATATATATATATATATATATATATATATATATCTCTAATACAATAAGTCATAAACCATCATTTTTTTCATGAGACCTTAACATAATACTTTATTGTTCTTAATCTTGTTTAGTACACATGTAATGCAACGTAATATGTCTAATGCTTCAATTCCTACATATTGGAACAAGTGGGTTTCAAAGAAAGTGAATATATTTTGGTGAATGTCGAATAGCCATAGATACTTGGAGATCGATTAATGCTTGGCTACAACTTGCACCCACTCTGACCTTCGACCATCTAGTTTTAAAGGATGGATTGATTCGGAGACCATGCTAAAGAAGAAAAACGGAATTCTTGAGGCGATCATATACATAGCTTGGTGGGTGATTTGGAAAGCAAGGAACCAGATTATTTTTCAGTTAGATGATTTGAACCTAGAATTAATTTTTGAGTTTGTTATTCATTTTTCTCAGCTTTGAATTCTTAGTAGAAACAATAAATGAGACATTTCAAGGGTTGAGTGGATGACCAATTCCCTTTTATGTCTGTAATTTTCTTTTCTAGATGTTCGGTTAGCCTCTTCTAACCATCATCAATTTATTAAATTTCCTCTGCTGTCAAAGAAAAAAAAAAGACTTAACTGTGAATTTCATATACTTCATATCATGACAAACAATAATAATAAAACTGTCAGAAATATACAAAATTAAAAATCCAAAGTAATTAAAAACACTCAATACACGATCATGAACTTGTTATATGGTGGCCTTTACAAGACACATCACATCGGCTACATTGTGTCCATTCGAAATTTATGTACGATTGCATGTTTTAGTGGTGTAGTGTATCTGTCGTTTATCGTCTATAGACATGATTAAATTGTTCCAACAAGATTTTTAATTTTCTTTTGTCGTTATGAACACGCGAAACACGGTACTATGAATATGAATTGATGTATTCGATTTGAAATTTTTTTCTCTATAAGCCTTAATTAACAATCATATATCTTTAAACAGGGAAATTGCAATGAAAAAGATAATTATAAAGTTAATAAACAAAAGATAAAACTAACTCACTAATAATAATGATAAAATGTTTATCCTAATAAATTTAACATAAAATCTAACTTGAATGATAAATTTCTTAATAATAAGTATAAAAGAAAAAAAATGGTCCCTCACAAAAATGTCTAGAAATAGTGACAACAGACCAAATAGACCACCTAAGGAGATAAAACAACAACGACTTGACATTATTGTGTAAAACAAAACATGCAACAACCTATATGGTGTTACGTCCTAGAGTCTAATCATTATTAAACTTTGGACGATAGCTTAAGACTTAAGAGTTTGCCGGCTGGCTTATGAGTTATGACACAAGGACGCTAGCTAGTTTTAGGGGTGTCAATTTTATCCGAATTCGAATACCTAACTCGATTAAACTCTACCCGAACTCAGTTCGAACTCAGTTAAGGCATAACCTGAAAAAACCGAACCTGATTACAATCAAACCCAAACCTGAAATTCTTATTTAAGTCGGTCTTTGGGTTGTGTTTTGGCAATTCGGGTTGACTCGAATAACCTGAATATCACATCGTCATAATTGATAATCCATATTTCATATTCTACGATTTCAATCGACGTACGCCGTCTGTTTTTGACTTTTTGTGAACTTGATCAATCCTTCCTTCACTTTATTTTCAATGGATGACACAATTGTTAAACTCGACCATTCCATCAGTCTATTTTTCATACTAAACCATTTAAACCGATTACAAACAAGGTATAGTGATTTCATAATCGAGCCTTATCATATACTTGTTTAAAATATACTAGCTTTAGTAAACCTGTGTATTACACGGGTTGCATAAAAAATATTAAATAAAATAAAAATTTATAATTTATAAATCGATATTTTAAAATAAGATATGATTGAAATGTTTCTTATAATAAACAAAATAAAAATTTTATTTCAACAAACATCGTTTTAAAAAATGTCATACTTAAAAACTTTCTTATTGTAACTTTCAATTTTAATTATTGTTTGTTTATAAAAATTGTACTTTTTAGAAACACCAATTATAACATATTTTGTATTTTTAAAAAAGTTTGATGTTCTAAAAAAATTTCTAATTTTATAAAAAAAATATTTCCTTAGAAATAACATTAGTAAAATATCTCTTTCTTAATTTATTAAGAAACTATTTTAATTTAAAAAAATTTAATACTATTATTAGTAATTAATATGATTATTAAATATAAGAGAGATGTGGAAAAAAATGATAAGGAGGAATATGATGTTGACATGTGTCCATTTTAGATACCATTTTATTAGAGTATGGAGATGTTTGTTACTCTTTGTACGTCCAAGCTTTAATAAGATAAATGTAACATGTTTTATAGGCCTAGTAACGTGCTATTGCTTTACCTTTGTTCGGGCAATAATAGTTACGATGTTTGGTTTTGTTAAGCATATGTTCGAGTAATATGTTGATTTAAAGGTTGAATTTGTTTTTATTTCAACTATGACTACCAAATCTGCTTGTGAAGATATGTCAAATACGATTACCAAAACCAAAACAATTTTCAAGTATGTTGTCTTTGATTTTTAAATTCACAAGTGGACCAACCCGATCACCGATTAACCCGACCCGAATAAACCCGAAAAACCAAAAACTGAGTACTGATTAAATATATTTTATTTGGTTTGGTCTTTGGGTTGATTTTCTACATTTAAAAACCCGAGGAACCCAACCCAAGGAACCCGACCCGAGGAACCGGAAACCCGATTAAAAAACACGAATGACAACCCTAGCTAGTTCGACGTTTAGATAATTAGACTAATGGAAATAATTTCATATTTGGTTAACTCAAAGGTAATGATCTGCTTTTGATGTGCTTTTGATGTTTCTCTTTATGTGCTTGACTAGAATTTATGTTTCATCAAGATTTGTGAATCTTGGGCATATTTCTTAGGCCGGTTGCGTAGAATAATATAAATAGAAGCTTCCTGTAATTTAAAATATGGTTTATTGGTACTAAAAATATATAAAATCTTACTAGTTTAACGTGTATTCTTATTAGTCTACTCTTTTATTTTTTCTATCTTTAATGATTGTGTTTTTGAGCTAGTATCTTTAATGATTATGTTTTTGAACTAGTTAAAAAAATTTTATTTGAAGCCATGTAATATATGCGAATAGTAATCTCGAAGTGATAATAAAAAAGATAAAGCTATATAACAATTAGAAAATGGATTAATAGTAAAGTTTTAACTCTTTACAATTCAGCCACAAACCTTTAGCTCTTTATAATTTAACCATAAACTTTTAATTCTTTATAGTTTAGCCATAAAGTTTTAATTTCTTAATGTTCGACCACAAAGTTCAATTCCTATAATTTCAACACAAAACACTTTTAAATCATTACAATACTATTTTTTTAATGTTTTGAGTGTTGAATCTTTATTGTTAATTTTACGCATATTTTGTCTTTATCTTATAACTTTTAGATATTGTTTTATTAAATTTCAAAATATTGTTGTGACTGCTTAATTTTTTAATGTTTTAGTATAAATTTTATTGTGTAAATTATTTTTCTCTTTTTTAACACTAATTTTTAGAAGAACATAACTTTTGTGTTGTTCTCGAATATTCATTCATGATGTTTTTTATGCGTTGGGGTATCTGAAACCGGGGCGTAGTAACCTCATACACTTCTATTAACATCTTTATCCACGTTAATAAACCTACCGCAATGTGACCACCTAGTTAATATTATTTATGTAGTTTGTGAAAATTTAGTAAACTTAATTAAAGACATAAATTATCGTTGCAAATGGTTTCGTATTCCGTTTCAAACGAAATCTAAATTATACACAAAAACATAGAAAAAACTTCACCTAATAGTAACCAAAATTTTAAAATAATTCAGATAAAATTACTCAAAGTTTTTTGTCCGTTTAAAGTTATCAATTTTTACTAAGTATTCTAAAGAGTTACTAGTTACCAATATTTACATATGCTTTATTTCTTATATTTAATTTTTAAATTTTAAACATTTATGAAAGTATTACATAAGATCGGATGATACACATAATGAGAATTAAATGATTTTATCGGAAAGCCAACTTTAGTTAACTTCAGTAAAAGTGCAATGTTTTTAGAACCGGAGCGCACAGTGAACCAGTCGTTTTATTAGTCGACTGGTCAGATCGGATTTAAGAATCGAATGACGTCATAATTATATATATATATATATATATATATATATATATATATATATATATATATATATATATATATATATATAGTTATAGATATAATTCAATATAAGTATTTTATATGTAAATTTTATAGTTATATATAAAACTTAATAATAATTATACATCCATAATGAAATTCATCATCTGACCTACCCGTTAAACCATTAAAATAAAAAAAATAAAAAATAGAAAATCCAGCCCTAACCGGTTCTCAGTTCAACCGCCGAACCGGTTCGAATTGACCGGTTCTTTAAGAAAGAAACGATTTGGGGTGGATTGGACCGGTGGCTCAACCGAATCCCGGTCGGACCGGCCGATCCGATCTGATCGTGAAATCAATGAGCAAACACTTGGTTCTCACTTGCGATCAATTCAAAATTAATGTTGTCTTTAATTTATAGATATATTGTCGTTGAATTATTTCCAACTTACGTAAGAGTTCCGATTTCTACTCATTGCCATTAAAGACCATACTTTAACTACATCAACTATGCTACACATTAAACATATGCTGATCGTGAGGTCAATGTCATAGCAAATTACCAAATTGTCCAGATGTGATAACCTCTGCATGCTTCCACAAGCCACTTACTATAAATACATGTGAAGTGTTGGTTATCTACACAGACTAAGTGATTAGTGAAGGCATAACACATACAAACATGTTCACTTTTCCTCAATTCATACCATTTTTATGCCTTCTTCTCTTTGTTATAACCTTCACTTACATGATAAGAAAAAGAAGCAACACAAACAACAAAAGTCACAAACTCAAAGCCCCTGAGCCATCAGGTGCATTACCTTTCATAGGCCACCTTCATTTCCTAAGGGGTCAAGCTCCTATAGCAAGGATACTTGCAAAGATTAGTGATGACTACGGGCCGGTGTACTCGCTACGGCTCGGTGGTCGACAAGCACTAGTTGTGAGCAGTTGGAACATGGTTAAGGAGTGTTTCACCACAAATGATAGGAACTTTGCCACTAGACCGAAGATGGCGATTAGCCGGCATATGGTGTATGACCATGCTGGTTTTGCACTCGCGCCATATGGACCGTATTGGCGCGAGATCAGAAAGATGGTCACTTCTGAGCTTTTTACAAACCAGCGTGTTGAACAGTTCAAGAACGTTCGGGAATCAGAGGTGGAAAGCTCTATTCGTGAGCTCTCTTTGTCGTCCATGAAGAGTACGGACGGATCGTCGGTTGTGGAGATGAACAAGTGGTTTGAGCACATAACGTTTAATATAATTATAAGGGTGTTAGCAGGGAAAAGATTTAGCAATGGTTGTGATGATCATGAAGGTAATAATGAAGATTCACATGTGACAGATGCTATAAAGAGAGGGTTGTATGTTAGTGGTGTTTTTCTTGTGTCTGATATCTTTCCATATTTGGAATGGATGGACATTGGGGGGCATGTGAAAGCTATGAAGCAGGTGGCTAAAGATGTCGATAGCGTCGTGGGAAAGTGGCTTGACGAACATATCGCGAAGAGGAAAGAGCGCGATAGCCATGAAAACGCCGATTTCATGGATTTGATGTTGTCTACCCTGCCAAAAGATGTTGACATGTCGGGCCATGGGCGCGACACCATCATCAAGGCAACAACAATGGTTAGTAACTTAGTTATAATATTGTATTTGCAATCTGTCCATTGAACTTTAACTATGTACGATGAATAATTTCTGTAGATACTTATGTTGACCGGTTCTGAAAGCACTGCTTTGACAATGACATGGACGCTTTCGTTGTTACTGAACCATCCTCATGTCCTTAAAGCAGCACAAAACGAGCTCGACATCCACGTGGGACGGAAGAAATGGGTGGAAGAGTTAGATATCGTAAAACTTGTGTATCTACAAGCCATAGTGAAAGAAGCACTCAGATTGTACCCACCAGGTCCCTTGGCGGGACCTCATGAGGCCATGGAGGATTGCTACATTGGGGGCTATCATGTCCCCAAAGGGACTCGCCTGATCGTGAATGTGTGGAAGCTACATCGCGATCCACAAGTGTGGTTGGATCCTCATGAGTTCCGACCAGAGAGGTTCCTTAAGGAGCACTCTGAGATAAATTATCACGGTCAGAATTTTGAATACATTCCGTTCAGTAGTGGAAGGAGAATGTGCCCCGCAACAATGTTTGCTTGGCATGTGCTTCACTTGACACTTGCTCGGTTACTACAAGGGTTCGACTTGTCGACCCTAATGGGGAAGCCTGTGGATATGAGTGAGGGGTTAGGAATCGCCTTGCCCAAGGTGAAACCACTTGAAGTTAACGTCACCCCACGCCTTTCTCCCGAGCTCTACCAGACAAACTAAAGCATTCAGGATCATAAACTTTCATACATGATAATAAATAAGATCATAGCAAGTTATTCTGCTATGTGGTATTCTTGATAATAGTTGTTGAAAGTTGGATTCTAATGCACTTTCAAACTTGGGTAAAGCCTATGTATAGGATTCCAACATGTACTTGATGGAATTATTAGTGTGTATTGTTTACGGTATGTGTATAGATTCTATTCGATTTGAGAGCGGTCTCTCCTTCTCTTAGGATCGATGTAAGATCTATTATCATTTTACTACAAGTGCAATATTACTAGGTATATATGTTCATTTGTATCTATTTTGGGCACACATGTTAGAAACTATATCGGAAAACTCAATCAGAACTTGGTTAGTATTGTGGGAATACTGCAACATGACTCTTTCTATTTTATTAATCGAAAACAGATAAAACCACAAGACTCCTAATCATACTTGATCAACCGCACTTCTATTTATACATAAAACTTCTAAGCCGCTATGAGTCACTATTCAACACAAATTGGACCTCGTCATGGTGCGAGTACGATCTATGAACAATCTATTAGAGCAGCTTCTGGGTTTCCATCTACCGATATTTATTACACATTTATTATTGCATAAGTTTAATATCTAGTAGTCTTTCATATTTCCGGTTGGTATGTTTATATATATCATGCTTTTGTAATAGTTAAAATATCAAGAAACAAAATATACAAAAGTTAAAATAAAATAAAATAAAATAAAAAGTTGTTCATACTTTCGGATTTTATGGTATCAGAGCCTCTTGGCTCGATTCAACTCATACAAAATGGTAGACACAGAAAAAAGACAAGCTCTCCAGCAGGATCTCAACAAGACACCAACAATTCAAAAGAACTACAGACAAACATTGCAAATATTACAAGTTTTGATTCTGTAAAATTGAACTATGATAATTATACAATAGTTAAAAAAGCAACGTGAATGAAAAGTAAAAGTTTAGTTTTGGGCCGTTGGAACATGTAAGGTACGGTAAGAGTAATTCGTTGTTCATTTACTTCAGGTGTAAGTGATTGTATGAAATAGGTTTACAATCTCAACTAATTTGGACCAATTAGGTTTGATGATATTAATTGCGCAAATTGTGGTTTTGTTATCTGATTTATCACACATACAAAGCAATGTATATACTGATTATAAATGTGCCTATTTGCAGGTTTCAAAGAATAAATTGTTGGTGCAGTCAAAGAAACATGATAATTGAGATGGGTTTCAATTCAACCTATTAATTAAGTTTTAAATTTTGACGTATTTGACATCTTTTGTCTTCAAATATTTGTGTGGATGAATTCTTGGATGTGAAGGGTACGTGGTGGTTTTTGCTGTAACTTAGAAAAGATTAAAAGTGTGATTCGAGGTTTGTTTCTAAAATTTAATTTCTTAGTTTTCAAATTTGTTGATATGCGATTTGCTGATATGCTTATGTAGTTATGTTCTAATTTTGATGAACAACAGAACAAGTGGGTTAATCACTTAGGGCTCCAGTTCCACAATGCCAACATAGACTACACAATCATGATAGTGAGCAAACAACCAACTGACTTCTATATGTTACATAATTGTTAGATATAGTTGCCAAGAGAGTATATTATCAATCCCCTTATTTAACCTTAAGATTGAAGATTTGAGCGTAAATTATTGTATTTATTTATGGATTTTGTTAAAATGTTAGTTTAAGAACATATTCACATTTATTTGTTGCTTCAGAGATTTTTAAGAACAAATTCAGTAGTAATTGGCTGTGTAAAATATATTGTTATCCATAGACAAATATTTATCTATTGCTTCTCTTTAAAGCACATCAGGTTTAAAATTTATCATGATATTGTTATGCGTAGACTCATATCAGACAACACTATGCTCTAAATTTCATCCCATTTTGCAGACACTTGCGAGATGAAATCTTAATAAGTTTAAAAAACAAACACCTTTTGAGAAATGGCGTCTGCTCTTAAAGACCTGATTGTATTCATAATGTTTTTTTACATAAAATTTAGTCTTATCAATAATGGTTGGGTTGATATTTCTCATTGGTTTATTACATGCTTGTCTTCGTTATTGATGATATCATGTCTTATCTTATAAACGCGCTTTGTTATTGTATTCCTTAATTTATCTTTTCAAGTTTTTAACCTTTGGCTTATGCTGGTGTAATGTTAACGGTGCATGCTTTGTTGATTACATTCACGTTGGTTTTGTACGTGTTTCATTTGTAATTGATTGAAGGTGCATTTTCTTCATTTGAATTATCATTTTCATGTTGTACTCCTTTTTCGCTGATGTTGTCTATGATTTTTGTGATGTTGTTCAGCTGTTGTTGTTTTTTCTATTGCTATTGTTATCATTTAGTGTTGTTGACTTTAGTATGACTACTATCATTTCATTTCTGGGTGTGTTTTATAGACGAGAAGAAAATCGATAATCTCAGACATTCGCCTGCCATTCCTTCAAATATTAGCTGTTTTGACACCTTTTAACGTTACATGGGTCATTGTCTCCATCACTAAAAAGATTGCAATCTCCATTTGACCAAGTCAGGTGAATCTAATACACCAAAGAGCAAAAATCAAACTGCATGTATGTGTTTTATAGAAGGGTACAAGCATTTGTAGTCTGCAGTGCTACCTTAGGAAAAAAACCATAAATAACCATTTTATAAACTATCCTTTTAGACAAAAGGATCCCATTGCAACATTAAAAAAAGTATTAACGTAACTAGGTGATGTTTGTTTTTATTTACGATTTCATGATGTTATTTAATATTCGTCTACTAGTGTTTTGTGCATGATCATGGTGGTATGATAGTTGTGTGGTAAATGGTCTTCGTGATTTTCTTAGTTATCAGCAGCAACCAAGTCCTCAAAACCCCTCCACCAGCCACAACACCACAAAAGACAACCACCAATCTGTTAAATGTTTTAATGTAATTGGATTGATATACGACCAATTTGATTATTATATCCATCAAACAAGTCAGGAGGTGGGGGAGTACACACTTGTTTGAGTTTATTGTAATCTTTGAAATTGAAAACCCCCTAAGCGATGGGGGTTCCAAGGGGGCAAAGCCCCCTTAGAGGGGGTCCGGGGGCAACGCCCCTGGGAGCGGGGTCCAAGGGGCAGTAGCCCCTGGCGGTGTCCAAGGGGCAGAGCCCCTATCTGGGGTCAAAATTTCACATGTGAAACTTGAGGGTAAAAAGTGTAATATTTTAATATGAAAACTGTCATCGGCAGTTTCCTCCCCTTCCCGGCAAATATTGATTTCGAAAGAGATTGGTCATTCTCTTCTTTCTTCTGGCTCACGAATATCACATAAAAATCATACTAATTCTTGAGCTCGTCTGAGTTATAGTCGATTAATTTATTCGGGTGAACCACCGAATAATTTCGATCTGTAAGTGATCTTCACGACTCTCAGATTATCCAAGTTTGACTTCAATAACTAATGGAGCTTCAACTACAGCCTTTAAGGAGCCAATGAGTAAAAAAAAGGACAAAAACCACTAACCAGAAGCAGTAGAAGCTTTTTGAAGGCAATCCTCATGACCCGTGTAAATAAAGACCCTTTGAGATCTCTTCTTTTGCACCGCTTCAGTCCACCAAGGCAGAATCTTTACTGAATTGAGAACAGATATTTTGAAGTTGTCCAAAACTGTTAGTTACCTTTTGAAGCTATCAACAACTATCACAAACTCCGAAACATAAATAATAAACTGACAGTGGTCATCAAATGCAGTACAACTTTCCATGTACACAGGCTAAAGCAATTCGCGCAACGCGCGAACAGAAACAACACTAGTTACCTTAGTTGGAAACACATATAGTAACAATCCTCAAAACCACAGGCTTGTTGTCATTCATCAATCAGAGCATTTAACCATTAGAACAGGAGTCAGCAAAATTTAAAGACTTGGAGAAATGTGATGATTCTATTGCTCACTTGACTATTGGAATGCACAACTCTGGAAAGAGGACATCTATTTTCCACAAGCCTTTGCTAAGAAATCTAAGTTCCAACTAACGAGGTAAGGCAATTTATCAGTTACTAATTATTGTGATTGTACTAAAAATCTTGCAGATCAAATCAAGGCTGCTAGAGAACTGGTAGAAGATGAAACCTTGGTTTTCCAATTATTGAACGGTTTAAGTTAAATCTACACCTCATTTGTACTAAACATTGAATGTTCTGATAAGCCACTAACATTTGCTCAGTTACAAGCCAAGTTACTTGTCTTTGAACAGTGTCTTCATCAACATGAGACTGTTCCACCAGTCTCCGCTTTGACAATAATGCATCTGAATAAAAATTGACCTCCAACAGCTTCAACACTCTGCCAAATCTGTAAAAAAAATATCAGGACATGAAGCATCTACTTATTATTACGGATACACATCCGAGGAGAACAACCCAAATCAATTTCAACATTATGGAGGTCGTGTTTTCTCGCAAGAGTAATCGTGGTTCTTATAGTGCTCGTGGTCGGGGCAACAATAGTAGCGGTCGAAGATACAACCCTTCAGTTGGTAATAGTAACGACTGGTTACCATAAAACGCTGCATAAGCAGCTGCTCTGATACCACAAAATCAGAGAGTATGAATTTTTTTTTTAACAAGCAATAGGCAAGTGCACCTATCGCATAGTAGTATAGCTTAAGGTATGAACCGAGTATCGTTCCGTGGATACAATGGCTTCCAATGCTAAATCGCATCACTATCTAACCGATCAATTAAGTTTGGATTTGTGAATATTGAAATTAACTTTAAACGATTAGCAAATTAAACTAATAAAACGATGAAATAAAGACAAAAATACACAATCAATAAAAGATACCACTTGTACTTTAATTTCACTTAGCATAAAAATAATAACTAGCACAAACTCAAGATGAGTTCATTTTTTACACATGATATATGAAAATAGCCTAAACCCATGTTAATGATATTTAGACATATAACTATTCGAAAAGCTAGAACGACAAACACCCAATAGTCACCTAAAGTTATGTCATGATGAACTAATGATACAATTATGTTGATGTTAAAGATGACTAAACTACTGTTAGGGTTATCTAATTCCGTAAATTTTTGAAAAGTTAACATGATAAGCACATGACAACCACCTCAACTTGCGTATAATAGACATGATTACAAAATATATTCATAACCAATGACAAAGAGAGATTCATGACATACACTAAGGGTTTTTTAAACATAAGCATAAGGATGCACATTTATCCAATTTTACCAAACCTTCAATCTTCATTCACCGTTCCTAATCAAATGTTATAAATTATAGGAAAAAAGTGCAATCATATGCATAAGTCTTATAAGACATAAGGTTTTCTAACATAACATGCTTACAACACCCACAAAATTAAACATTTCATCAAACTAGAACAAATACACATAATCATTGAAGAATAATCAAGTTTTATCATGACATCAGCATACACAACACCAAGAATCATGTACATATTCTTAAATCATGGTAAGTTTTCATCTAATTCAAGTGATAATAAGAGTTTAGCTTATGAGGCTTACAAAAAATACACCCAAACTCAAGAACATAAAAGAACTTATAGTAGATCTAGAGGAATTTAAATTAATTTTGAGTGGAAATGAGTTGGGTGATGTTAGATCCTCATTGAAAGTGTGAAATCATCAATTTTTGCTTTTAAATCTTCCAAAAACTCTTAAGAAATACTCAAAATCACCTAAGAGTTTGAGGGAGGGTAGGGTTTTAGAAAAATAAAAGTTATGTTAGAAATAAGGTGTAATGGGGTTATAAGCTCGTTTTTGTTAGAATATGGCCATATCAGATGCGATATACCATATTCAGCTTTAGAAATGAGCTGTTTGAAATTTGATAGCTGATATGGGCATATCAGCTTCAATATGATCATATCAAAAGCATTTTCCTCTTGAATTTATTCAAATCTTGAGTTTTTTTTTTACCAAAATCATCGAGTTTCCTCCAACAACTATAAAATTTAAAATATAACATAAATATGTGTCTAAATAAATGAATTTTATAATAAAAATGACTTAAAATACAAAGATATATGTATTGTAAACACATATAATTATTAACATATCATTTCACTTTAGGTTGATATTAGTTTAACTCGATCACTTAAATCTTTATGTTTTACGTATTACTCTTCAAAACCAGACACAACGTGTAACATTGATCACACGCTTCTCTTTGATACGCTACCTGACTTATCCTAACCACCTAGATTAATAAGTTTTTTTTATATGATCCCAATAACAAGATCATTAGCATGAATTATAGTCAATAGTAAAATTCTTACTACCGATTGTTGGTAGTAACTTAGTTTCTGCTGATGGTTATGTAATTGTTTGTAATTGATTTAGTTAATCCTATCTCCTCCTTTATTGTTTGTAATTATAAGCGTCAGTTATCATACATATTTATGAGAAATTACAATGGTTCTTGTAATTTTTTAACCCATATATAAAGGATTCATCTAGTTAATCCTATCTCCTCCTTTATGTGCTCCCTAACATAAAGTATCTACACTGAGTTTCCATCCATAGCTCTAATCATCACTCGGGCTATGTTCTTCATATGAATTTTATAGAAAAGAATATCTCGTTCTTGATTCTGTCTTATCTAATCAAATATTTTAATTAAAGATTTTATATGCACATTAAATATTTTCTTCATAATGCGATTATACTAAAGTCAAAAAGTATACAAGGCTATACGAAAAAAACCACAACAATAGGTGGATCCATTTATCATGTTTATTTTTGTAATCTTTTTTAAAAAATGTTACTATCTCATTACTTAAAGTTGTATGTGTTTTAAACCAAAAATGTAAAAGAAAAAAAAAGAGAGGAAGAACATTATGTTTTTTAGTTTAAGTTTTCATCTATACACATTTGGAATTTTTATTGTAGATTTGAATATTAGAGTATTGGTATGTAAAAATGAAAAATAAAACCTTTGTCATGTTAAGCATACATGTTCATTTCAACCCATAAATACACCTATCATGTTAATTTATGTGTTTGACGAGATTTTTAATTTAGTGTGAAACACGACAGCCAACACCTCACCCTACCACAGTACCACCCCTCTATTATATGTTAGACGTAAAAACACAATGAACGATTCACATGTAGTGTGGGCCAGCAACATGGTAACAATCAAACCAACTTATAGTTCATATTTCCAAATAGAAAATCGTTGATTACGTTCACGTGAAATGAATCTTGTAATGAAGACAGATTTTATTGTTACCAATTCTAGCATTGTTCACACTAGGGTTGTTTAAAGTCGGATATCCGAATTTCGAATATTCGAAAATTTCGGATAGTAGAAATCACTATCCATATCTGTAGATATCCTCGGATATCCGAAATTTCGGATATGGATACGGATAGTGATTCAGATATTCGAAATTTATTTATTTTTTTTTTTATTTTTTAGTTTTTTTACAATAATTAGGCATATGCTATAAAAATAATATAAAAACCAACTTATATCATAAAAGTTTTAATATACACTAAAAAATCTAAATGTAAAATAAAAATGTTTAAAATTTAAAAAAATAAAATATATTTTTTAGTTTTTAGATAATCGAGTATCCGAATATCCAAAACTTTTGAAAATCACTATTCGAATCAGAATCCGAATTTTCGAATATCCGAAAATTCGGATTCGGATATTTTGAACACCCTTAGTTCACACCAGGTTGTCATGACCCCCTCAAATTTATAACTTATAAATTTTAATTGTAATTTAGTAACTTAATGCCACTACTATAAATACATGCATTTGTGAATAAAATATACCAAACTGGGTGACTTATTTACAACCAGAATCACAAAGGGTCGTAAAATTAGCGACTGCCAACAACCAGATAGCAAAATTTGGACCGCAAAACTTAATAGCAAGTAATTTTAGAAAAAATAAAATTGTAATTAAATTAAATTATAAATATTGATCGCAAACCCGTCGTAAATTTAGGAACAAAATAAAACAAAACAAAAAATTTCGATATCAAGACTGTCATACAAATATAAAAACTAACATAAAATTAAAACTTAAATATTTATCCTATATTTTTCTTACATATTTTCGATATCAAAATTGTCTAAAAAGAAACTAAAACAACTTAGCACCAATTGTTTTGTTTGCGTGTATTTTCCACCCTACGTGGCTCGTTTAAGTTATAAGATCCCGAGGTCGTATAGTTTAAGTTGTGGGAACTCAAGCTCGACTCGTTTAAGTTATAACAAATGAAGTGAATTTAATATGTAAATAATTGTTGAGTGGTTTTTATGTGAAAAAACAGAAAGTGTGTTGTTTTTTTGTGTCTAAAACTGTTAAAGGATTTTTATGAAACAAAACAGAAACTATGTTGGTTTTTTACGTGCAAAAAAATATATAGGGACTTTTGTAAGGAAAAACTGAAAGTATGTTACCTTTTTATGGTATTTACTTAAAAATATAATATATTTAGTATTAAATTTAGATACTGGTTTAAGGACAGAGCCTCCATTGCCTGCCTTCGTCCGTGAATGTTTGTCATGGTTTGTCAGTGTAGAAAACACCTACATGGATAAATTGATGGTTCATATTTTAAGTATTATGTTTTTTAAAAATTTATTTGGGTCAATGTACTTAATTTTATTTCCACAAAATATACCAACTTTCTTGATATCAACATGTCATGATCAATAGTTTTTTGGTCAAACGGTTCTTTTGTGAAAGGGCCAGGCTTTCGATCGTTCTACCACCCGTGTCTTTTCCCGAAAACAACCCAAACATACATAGCTAGACAACCGATGACTCTGGTCCCTGACTTGACTTGTCTGTCCGGTCTGATAGTGAAAATATCACGTAAAACTAGCTTTTAAAATATATACTCTTGAGCTAACTTTGTTGATATTATAACTTCTAGGACCAAATACATGGTTGTGAATGAAAGTGGTTTAGTATAAAGGGACGTTACAAATTAATATATTATATGGGGTCCATATATGCTTAGAAGAAATTGAAGAATTTATTTGTAGCTGATTAGTATACACACTACAAGAAAACAGGTCTATGGCGACAAGACCTATGACGACGACAAATTATTGTCGCTATAGGGGACCTATCGCTAGAGTCCCAAAAACTTTTGGTTATAAAAGGCCTATAGCGAATCGTCGCCGTAGGTCAACTCTATGGCGACGCCGTTTTGTCGTCGGTAACGGTAGTAGCCATAAATTTACTTTTACAATTATTGATTTTTTTAATTTTTTTATCTACCCTATGGCGACGACATGTCGTCGCCATAGGTTGTATTATTAATATTATTATTTTTATTATTTTGGTGTTATTATTAGATTTATTATTATTATTAACTATAATATTTATAATTATTATAAGTAACAATTATATTATAATAGATACTGTATTTATTAATTATAATTATAACCATATAGTGTAAAATTAGAGTCAAATATGTTCGATTGTGGTATTTTGGTGTCAATTACACACGTTTAGGTTAACTATCACCCTATTCTAGTGATCGGTGTTGAATAAAATGCGTTGATAGTAAATTACGAAAAAACTATATTTATTAACTATAAGTTAAGTTTTTTTATTCTTAATCATCATCAATGAGTGTCAAACAATATCAAATTTGTTCGGTTATGATGATTAACGTAGATTACATACATTAAATGTTACTAATGATTCAATTATGATCAATGGTGTTTAATCATTGTATGTTATAATAATTAGGTGTTTAATCACTATTTGTAGTGTTCTTGTTCATTCTGCTGTACAACAAACCATGCCCAACAGTACCTGTAGTATGTCTCAGAATCTTCTTTGCAATTTCAAGATGAAACAATGGCAATTTCGGCATAAAACATGACACCATACTTAATGAAAATGCACTGGTCGTGTGTGCGTTAAATCTATAAGTCTCCTTAACAGACTTCTAAATTTATATGCCTCAGCTAGAGCCACACCATCATCCGTTTGAAACTTGCTGGTATTCATTAGTGTTATACTTATAGCAGCTTCACATGATGTCATCCCAAACTTGGTAAATCTGAGCATACTTTGCTTTAGACACATTCTATATGATCTTTGTATCACATCTAGTCGAAGGATATTTTGTAAGTTTTCTATTTAGGTCATTTTAAACTCATTGATCATGTTTTGCTTGAACACATGTATAAAACTTATAGATAAAGAGGTATAAAAATAATAATAATAACAATAATATAATAATAATAGTAATAATAATAATAATAATAATAATAATAGTAATAATAATGTTATAATAATAATAATAATAATAATAATAATAATAATATAATATTAATAAGAATAATAATATATTAATAATAATAATAATAAAAATATAACAAGAATAATAGTATATTAATAGTAATAATAATAATAATAATATATAATAATAATAATATAATAATAATAATAACAATAATAATAATGATAATAATAATAATAATAATATAATAATAATAATAATAATAATAATAATAATAATAATATAACATAATATAATAAAAATAAAAATAAAAATAAAAATAAGAATAAGAATAAAAATAATAATAATAATAATAATAATAATAATAATAATAATAATAATAACAAAAACAACAATAATATAATAATGCACCCTATGGCGACGACATGTCGTCGCCTTAGGATTTTCAGGTCCCGTGCGTAACCCCGCCCAATTATTTGCCAATAAAAATAATAATAAAATAATTTAAAAGATCCTATGGTGACGACTTGTCGTCGTGATAGGGTTCAGGCGAATATCCACTATACAAAAACGATCATCTTCGTCTCTTTCACCCAAAATACCCAAATTCCAGCCCTAAACCACCCAATCGCACCATAACTTCGTCTCCTTCAAGTTGAAGTCGTCCACCACCACCATCGCACCTCCGCGTTCGTCTTGTTGCCCTCCCACCCCAAGATTGAAGCTACCCACCACCATCATCGCACCACCTCCTTTGTCACTGCTTTTGCCTTCAAATCGGCCACCACCGCCGCCATATCAGCCACCAACACCAAGATTTGCAGTCCACGTAATGTTTTAGGGTTCCAACCACTATCATTGTTAAACTTTTAAGGTTTGAATATATATTTTTTTAAAGTAGTTAATATTTTTGTTTTTATACTTTTGCTGATACAATTTTGTTGGTTGTTAGATGGAATGTTTAATGTTTGGTTGTTTTGGTAAAATTAAGTTGTAGGTTGTTAGATTTGGTTGAATGATTTTGTTGTTTGTCAGATTTATAAGATAATGTTTGGTTATTTTGGTAGAATGGAGTTGTAGGTTATTAGATTTATTTGATAAAAAGTATAATTGGATTGTTTTGGTTGAATGATAATGTTTGGTTGAATGATGTTGTTGTTTGTTAGATTTATAAGATAATGTTTGGTTGTTTTGGTAGAATGTAGTTGTAGGTTGTTAGATTTATATAATAAAAATTATAATTGGATTGTTTTGGTTAAATGATAATGTTTGGTTGAATGATGTTGTTGGTTGTTAGATTTATAAGATAATGTTTGGTTGTTTTGGTAGAATATAGTTGTAGGTTGTTAGATTTATATGATAAAAAGTATAATTGAATTGTTTTGGTTGAATGATAATGTTTGGTTGAATGATGTTGTTGTTTGTTAAGATTTATAAGATAATGTTTGGTTGTTTTGGTAGAATGTAGTTGTAGGTTGTTAAATTTATATGATAAAAAGTATAATTGGATTGTTTTGGTTAAATGATAATTTAGTTATAGGTTGTTAGATTTATATGTAATAATGTATAATTGAATTCTTTTGATCGAATGATAATGTTCATGTTTATGTATGTGTATGAAACAGTTATGACAATTGATAAAAGTTGGATTAAAATAAAAAATCGGACGTCTCTGGTTTTCTTAGAAGGTCTTAAGAACTTTATGGAGTATGTTAAGAAATTTATCGACAGTGATGGCAAAACAAAATGCCCGTGTAGAGATTGTGTCAATGCTTTTCGGCGGGATTTAAAAACTATTAATGCTCATATACATGATCGTGGCTTTGCTCAACATTATACGAAATGGGTTTATCACGATGAGGTCTCTAGTTCTTCTGATGCAGCAAAACAATTTGCTACAATAACACGTACTCCTCTAGCAAGTAATACATCAAATAATGAGATGTTTGATGCAATCGAAGATGTTATCGCAGAGAATGAAGAAAACATAGATGAGGATGGAAATAGTTTAGACTCGAAATTTGATGAACTCTATAATGAGCTCAACACTGAGTTATACCCCGGTTGTAATTGGATGTCTTCTTTTGGAAAGAGAATGAAGAATTGTAAAATTGTTCGGTTTGTAATGAGAGTAGGTGGGTTGATAAAAACACAAAAGGAAAAAAAATACCACAAAAAGTATTGTGGTACTTTCCATTAACTCCTCGGCTTAAACGAAGGTATAGTTCCAGGTTCACAGCAAAAGATATGATTTGACATCACATTGGACGCTCAACAGATGGTATTATGCGTCATCCGGTGGATGGGAAGGCATGGCAAGAATTTGATAAGAGACATTCTGAATTTGCCAAAGAGTCTAGGAACGTCCGCTTGGGTCTGGTTGCAGATGGCTTTAATCCATTTGGTAACATGGGTCAAGCTTACAGTATGTGGTCGTGGAGTTGAAGTATATAAATGGCTACAGCGTTGTACTATTTCATTGTAAATGGTTTGACACGTCACAGAAGGGATCTGTAATTAAAAAGAATAACATTGTTGTTATCGATGTTAGTCATGAATGGTTTGGTGACCAGCCTTGCATTTTAGCAACACAAGCTCAACAAGTATTTATCTTGAAGATCCTTCTAAATCCACTGGCAATTGGAGGGTTGTGGAAGATGTTCACCATCGAAAGCTTTGGGATCATCCTAGTATTAGTGTTGCTAATGAGATAGATGTATTGCACGACAGTCAATCATCTGATTATAACTTGGTTGTCGATAGCAATTTTGAAGTTGGTGAATCAAGTGCACGAGTTATTAACGATGAGAGAGATGCGCATGATAATTGTGAATTACTCGTAGACTTAAGTTGGTTGCATGTTGCTCCACTTGTTCAAGATGAAGATTTTTTTAATGATGATGAAGAAGATGAAGATGCATATCTCTTAGATGAGGAAGAATTTATTAATGATGATGAAGAAGATGAAGATGCATTAGATATTAATGATAGTAAGGACGAGAGCGATGATGATCTTGTAGATGAAAATGAATATCTTTATACTGATAACTCAAATTGATTGTATGTATTAAGAACACTTTATTCTATTTCTTATTAAAATATCACATGAATATCTTTATAGTGATAACACAGATTGATTATTGCAGGTTATGTCTTCGCACGTAGCAGGATCACACGGTGGTGACGGTGGGGGTCGGGACCCCCACGGACATGGATATACTCTTCCTTCTAGTTGCCGGTCATGAAAGTTAATGTTTTAAATATATATCTTTTAATTGAATATATTTTAAATGTTACTAACTTTTTAATTTTTTATATCAATATAGCATCAGCTAAAAAAAGATCAAAAGAAAGAAATCTAAATTTATATGAGAAATGGGCTGCAAACAATAGCCAACTACTTCCTGTGCAATTTGCTCATACAAGAAAACAGTGTAAAACTGTTAGAGAAAATAGTCAATTATTTGTCCGAGCTTTATCCAATCATATTTCCACCATTTCTTTTCATTATCTCACTTGGGATAAAGTTCCTTATACGTTCAAGTTGTCCTTGTTTAGTTTTCTGGAGGCGAGTATTTATGTAGTGTTTTATTTGTAATTTGATAATCATAACTTTTATATGTTTCTAATTATTTTATTTTGCAGGAAAATTTTGATCTAGAAGCTCATCGTTGCTCAGACCACTGGCAAGATATACAACTTGGAATCCACATGGATTGCCAACGAGCTTTTAGAGACAGAAGATATAACATGAAACAACATATCTTAAGTCAAGGAGGCTATGATAATATTGAGCAGGCTGTCAATAATCCACCTGAAGGTCAAAGTCAAGAGTCATGGGAGCAGGTGGTTGAGTTGTTCTCAAGTGAACAACATAAACGTCTTTCTCAAAAAGGTGCAACGAATAGAGCTAAACAGCTTTATCCAAGTCTGCATGGTAGTCAATCATATGCTCAAAAACGATATCTTCAGGTAATAAAATATATATTATACATCCTATGTATTATTAATTATTTTCAAATATTATGAATATTGTTTTTAATGTTTTTAGGAGGAACAAACCGGGACCCTAAGTCACATTGAAACGTGGAGGAGGGCGCATTACAGTGAATGTTCAGGATGGGTCAACCAGATGGCAAAAGAAGATTGGGTAAGTTTAATATGTTAAGTATGCTATTATCATGTATTCATATGTTTATAATATATCGTGTTTGGTGATTTTGACCCAATATGGTCTATATGCTATCCATATTTGAGAATTGTTGGTTTTGATGAGTTGTTAGTTTATATGTTGAAACTTTGGAATTTTATGTTAGTTGTGCTTATGATTAAACAACATTAAAAAATTGTTAGTTTATATATTGTGCTTATGATTAAACAACATGTTTTTTTCAATTTTATAATAGTTATGCTGTTGAAATTTCATAAGAATCTTCATACCGTTTCATTTTAATTCTTTGTAATTGCAGGCAAAAATTGCAAATCAATAAGCCCAAATGCAAATGGAGGCAGGTGAGTCGCTCGTTAGTGAGATGGAATGTTTAGAGTTGGTATTAGGACAAAGACGTGGTCATACGAGAGGTTTTGGATGAAAAGTAAAAAATATCTCTCGTTATGAGCCATCAAGCGGGTCATCATCACATCGGGATGAAGAAATAGAAACACTAAAGAGACAAATGCAAGAAATGCAAGAAAAAATGAATCAATTTGAAAGACAAAAACATAATCCCGATAATGATAAAGATGATGAAAATGACGACAATTAAAAAGTTTGTTTGTTTGGGTTGTAAAAACTTAAGATATACTTTTTTTTTGTATGTAATTAACTAAAATTGATTGATTTTCATCTAGGTATTTGATATATTAGTTTGAATTTCTGTGCATTTGATTTGAGATCTTTGTTGGTTTTTAGGTAAAAAAACATGAAAAAAAAGAATTTTAAAAATAAAATTTTTAACCAGATATCTTATGGCGACGACATGTCGTCACCATAGGTAAAATTAATTAATTTAATATTAAATAATAATATTTACTAACCCTATGGAGACGACATGTCATCGCCATAAGATGTATTTATTTATTAAATTTAAATTAAAAAAATATCATTTATAATAATGACGACAAGAATTTAGCGACGACATGTCGTCGCCACAGAGGTCTATGGCGACTACGTCTATTGAGACGACTAATTTTTGAGCTATTGCGACAAGACTATGACTACTGATCCTATGGCGACAACATGTCGTCGCCATAGTCTATGGCGACGACATCTGGACCCTATCGCGACGATTTTTGTCGTCGCCATAGCCACGTTTTCTTGTAGTGACATAAGTAACTTTGATTTATTATAATGATATTTTGTAGCCTGATTGCTCTATTTCCTTGTTTGTAATGTTGGTATTTTAACTCCGGATTAGCGTTTTTTATTAATAAAGTTTGCTGTTAGAATTAAAAAACTCAATATCCACACATTCTACACCTTTATTCTCTACATCATGTTAGATTACCCATCTCTTTTCTTTTCTTCTCTTTTCTTTTCTTCTCTTTTCTTATACACTGGTTCTAATCTTCTCTAACTTTTCTATTTTTTAATAAATAAATTTAGATTAAGATATAACTTAAAAAGGAAATGCATTTCGTTAATATTAAAGTTGCAACAGAAAAGAAAGCACACGATAAAGTAAAAACTACTCTCACTCGTAACGTTTTGCGATCTCCACTTTCATTTGTAGGAAAGCTTGTAGCTCAGTTTAGTCATGCGGTCATGTGACTTAATGAAGAATTGATGAGTCTTGAGTCGGACATCCTCCAAATTCTGGCAGCTACTTGTGCGTAAATGTCGTTTGATCTGTTAATTTTCATGAACATCCTTCCACTTTGTATTCACTTGGCGGATCTTTCATCGTTTGCTTCACCTTTGTTGGTTTCTAGTCATCAAGTCTCGGTCCATGCTCGTAGCTTCTTCTGGCTACAACCGACTCGAGAATGAGAAGATTGGTCTTCCATGCGTTCTAGTTGCTCGTTCGACTGGGAGTCAGCGACAATATTAACCTCTTCATCACTTTCTTCATTGGCTTGATCACAATAGGCATGAAATTAGGGATTTGAATATTGTTGTTGTTGGATAGTGTTAGAAAACCGTTGTTGATAATATAGTTGAAATTGTTGTTATTGTAAGGTGTAAAGTTGGTCACGGTTTGAAAAGCATCAAAATCTTGAAACCAGTTGTAATTTTGAATTTGGAAACCATTTTGAGAACTAGGCATGTTGTCACGTTCCTTTATTTTATTTATTTGAAATCAAATGCCGTTTCAAAAGACATTTTTTTTATTGGGTTTGGGGCTTGTAAAGAGAAATATGAGTATATTGTGTGTATAATTTGTATGAAAAATAGTTTATTTATAAAATTAGTTTTTGTAATGAAAGTAGTAGTTGGAAAGGGGTCCCTCCCAAATTTAATTGTGGCCAAGGGAAAGCTCAGCTTAGAGAAGTTGATGTTATCGGTAACGCTTTGAACACTTTCATAACGGGGTGGGGCTTGAAATTAAATTTTTTAATAGGGGCCAAACTTGATATATATATAAAAAAAAATTACACTACCGGACAAAAAATTTACATTGTCGGCGAAAAAAAAGAGGGCGGTCCCCCCCCCCCCCCCCCCGGCCCCTATTATCCTATGCCCTTGAAGATAACTCCTTTCTTTCATGATCCTGACATTATAGAGCGGTGTTTACTGCCAGGAAGTTTTGCCAGAGTAGGCCTCCTTGAGTTGTACCCGTGTGCCGTGCCCACCCCACCCACCTTTACAATTGAATTTAAAGGTTTCAAATCACATATTCATAAAAAGTCCGAAAAATTATATTGGTTATAATAATTATTTCTGAGAACATAATACGTCTAAATAGATCATAAAGAGATGCATTACTTACCACAACTCCTGTTATTTTTATTAAATATACATCCTCGTATTTATCTAGTCATTTCATCTTTTTACGTTTACTTGATAGAGAGGTACGTTTAGATAACAAGAAGGAAATGTTTAACCTATCCTAAATTGTTTTGTAGTGTTTTACTTTTTTTTTAACACCAATTCCTAGATAATGTTGGACAAATAGATTCTAATATAGATCTTGTGGAATTTAAACCTCAAATCATTTGATTGTAAAGTACACCATTTAACCATCAAAAAATCCGCTAAAATACTTGTAATAGTTTACTTTGTCTATGGAAATAAATGATATGTGTAAAAATTTTATAAAATAAAATAATGTGGTAATATTATGGACAATAGAGTAAATGGGACCGTGAATTTAGTGCCTATAAAAGTTGTCTCTTTACTTCCACTTCAAGACTTATGAACTTATTTACTTACCGACGAATAAATATGTTATTCTTTTAGTGAAGGTAGCAGCTATAGTGTTATGGAAAACAAGGTGTGAATAATGCGCTTTCGAACAGATTGTTGACGAAAATTACATAGTGATCAACGGCAGAAATAACGATGGATTGTTAACAAATCATACTGATTGTTATCATGAATCCTTGTTGACGTGTTAACAAATGCCAAAATAACATGCGAAAGGTTACCGTTTATCTCTTAATGGTTCATAGTCTTTTAATTATTAAAATGTAACATTAATACTGAATGGTGAAAAGATAGCTTCTTAATATTACCTTTTAACCATTAAGCATTAAAATTATCTCTTAACTATCAAAAGACTATGAACCATTAAATGTATAAATGTAATTAATTTATTTTAATCAATAAAAATAACTTTTTTTTGAAACTGTAATTAAATAAAACGTATGAATAATAAAAGTTTACCATAAAACAAAGGAAAAAATCTAAATAGAGTCACTGTATGCGTCGTTGTGGATAGGGGTGCAAACGAGTAGAGTTGCTCGCGAGCTATTTAAGATTGGATCGATCAAAAGATTGAAACAGACCAAGCTTTATCGAGCCCGAGCCGAGCCCGAGCCTAAAATAAAAGCTCAATTAATTATCGAACCCGAGCTTCACGAATCGAGCTCGAGCCAGCTCGCGAGCTTAAACGAGCTTTTAACTTATATATTTTATATTTAATTTATTAGATATATTTATACAAATAATGTTTATTATATATATAATTATGAAAAAATCAAGTATATAATATATATAATGTTATATATAAAATATGAAAAAGTAAATATAAAAATATTAAATAATAACTAAATAATAAACGAGCCGAGCATGAGCAAAGCTAGAGCTTTAAAAATAAAGCTCGAGCTTTAAAAATAAAGCTCGAAATAGGTCGAGCTTAAGCTCAAGCCCTCTTAAGCCAAAACGAACCAAACTCAAGCCCATACGAGCTCGGGTTCAGCTCGATCGTTTGCGCCCCTAGTTGAGCACAATCTTTTTGCATTATTTATTTGTGTTTGTCATCATAGCTACAACTTCCATCCTTGTCACAAACCAAATATGTTCCCATGTACTATATAATATCTCGACTATAAATATGTCTACATGTTAGCACATTAACAAATATAAAACCATTTCAACATGGAATTCTTACCACAAATTCTACCATTATTAGCTCTTCTGCTTTCTATTCTAATCTTTCGTCATAAAACAACCAAAAGCAAATGTATCAAACCAACAGCTCCAGAACCGTCAGGAGCATTGCCATTTGTTGGCCACCTTCACCACCTCCACGGTCGCGAACCAGTCGCAAGGATACTAGGAAAGATGGCCGATCACCACGGGCCGGTTTACTCTCTAAGGCTCGGTAGTCAACGAGCCACGGTGGTGAGCAGTTGGAAGATGGTCAAGGAGTGCTTCTCCACCAATGACAGAAACTTTGCAACCAGGCCCAATATGGCTGTGAGCCGGTACATGGGATACAACAGTGCGGTTTTTGCACTCGCGCCTTATGGACCGTACTGGCGAGAGATAAGAAAGTTGGTTGTGTTAGAGCTTTTAACCAGCCAACGGGTCGAAAAACACAAGAATGTTCGTGAATCGGAAGTGAGTTACTTGATCGACGAGCTCTATTCGTTGACGCTAAAGAATGGAACCCGAAAAGGGATTGTGAACATGACCAAGTGGTTCGAGCATGTAACGTTTAATATAATCGTGCGAATGCTAGCGGGCAAGAGGTTTTCTAGTGGTTGTAGTGATGGAGGTTGCAATGAAGACTTACAAGTAAAAGAAGCCATAAAGAAAGGGTTGTATCTTAGTGGTGTTTTTGTAGTGTCTGATGTTATTCCAAGTGTAGAATGGTTGGACATTGGAGGGCATGTCAGAGCTATGAAACAAGCCGCTGAAGAGCTAGATGGCGTGTTCGGGAGGTGGGTTGATGAACATGTTGAGCAGAGAAAAGAGCGCGATAACTATAAAGATACGGATTTCATGGATGTGATGCTGTCAACGCTTTCGAAAGACGCTGAACTGTTTGGACATGGGCGCGAAACCATCATCAAGGCTACAACATTGGTTCGTATCTAGACTTGTGATAAATAACTATCATAATATTCAAACTAGAGATAGAATAACGACTAACAACGAAACTTAAAGATAAATGATAAATCAGATAATAATATCTGTAGTAGATAATAAACTCGGCTAACGGCTACTTTGTATACATATTATTTTGATAGATTCTCATCTTAACGGGCTCTGAAAGCACTGCTGAGACGCTTACGTGGGCGCTATCATTGTTACTGAACCACCCTCACATCCTAAAGGCAGCCCAAGAGGAGCTAGACATCCATATAGGAAGAAACAAATGGGCAGAAGAATCAGATGTCAAAAACCTAAGCTATCTACAAGCTATAGTGAAAGAAACACTCAGACTGTACCCACCAGGCCCGTTAGCCGGACCACATCAGGCCATTGAAGACTGCAGCATTGGGGGATATCATACCGCCAAAGGGACTCGTTTAATAGTGAACATATGGAAGCTGCATCGCGATCCACAAGTGTGGTCGGACCCTGATGAGTTTAGGCCTGAGAGGTTTCTTAAGGAACACGTGAACGTAAACTATCAGGGTCAGAACTTTGAGTACATACCGTTCAGTTCTGGAAGGAGGATGTGTCCTGCGAGTTCATTTGCTTTGGAAGTGATTCACTTGACACTTGCTCGGTTACTTCAAGGGTTTGACTTGTCAACACCGATGGGGAAGCCTGTGGATATGAGCGAGGGGTTAGGAATTGCGTTGCCGAAGGTGAAACCACTTGAAGTGATCATCACTCCAAGGCTTTCTCAAGAGCTCTATTAAAACTGCAGCTTCTGTTATGGATTATATTTCTAATGTATAATTGTTGAAAGTTCTATTTCAAAACTAGTGTGTATGTAACTATGTATTATTTTCTTACTGTTTGCACTAATAAAAGGTTAGATCTTCATTAATAATTAAACTACATCAATTCACAAGCACATACAACTCTATGATCATGATGGATATAAGCTACACTATGAAGCGATCTAACCTCTACTCGGACCATGTGCAAAGTAGGAGCTAAGTCAAGCGATGGTTACGCCCTTACGCCCAAATCAAGCTAGATTACTGGTCTCTCTTGATGACTAATTTTCTCAATAACTTCTAAAAGCTGAAAACATTCATCATGTTCATCACAGTTTACCAAAAAGTCCATATATGTTGACACTCCATCTCTATCCTCAACACCAGATTTACTCAAATAATCAAACATTAAATCTTGCAGTTCATGAATCTTTCCTTCCTTTTGAAAGCCATGAACTAAACCGCAATATAATCCAAATGATGGCATCAACCCATGATCAAGCATAAGTTTCATCCACACTACACAATCATCATACTTCCCCTGCTTACAAAGATGTTCCATGATTTGTGAACACGTGTGTACGTCAGGAAAGTAGCCATTTTTCACCGTTTCTTGAACCAGTTCATCACCTTCGAGTGTTCTTCCGGCTTCATACAAACCCTTGATCAAGAAACTATAAAGATCTGAATCCCCAACACCATGTTTCTTGGCTCTTTGAAGGAATTCAACAACATGAGTAGACCCCATTTCTTTAAACATGGAGAAAGAACCATCTGTAACACTTTTAGAGATGATTAATCCTTCAAGCAACGCAGAAAATGTTTCAAAGTTCGGTTGGCACTTGTTAATTACCATATTGTTCAAGATTTCAAACGCGTGTACCAAATCACCAGATTTGACATATGCTTTGATTAATATAGTGTATGTAATGACATTTGGAGATACACCAGAATTGTACATTATTTTGAAAAGCTTCACTGCTTCCTCTAATCTGCCACTCTGACAAAACCCGTTGACCAAAGCCGTTAAAGTGTACACATTTGGGGCGCAATTACAACGTTTCATCAATTCAAAAACTTCTAAAGACTGATGAATATTACCTGTTTGGCAAAACCCATCAACTAAAATTGTGTAAGTCACCACAGAAGGAGTTACACAACATTTCAACATCTTCCCTATCATTGCATTTGCTAGACCAAATTTCATATCTTTACAAAAAGCATCAATCAGTGAGTTGAAGATGTGAGGACCAGTTAAAGTAAAATTTTTTGACCAGATCATTGTATCAAGAAGCATAACTGCATTTTCTTTTTTACCATGCTTGCAATATCCGTCAATAAGAGTAGTATATGTCACCTCATCTGGATGTATTCCCTTCTTTATCATTAAACCCAAAAGCCCATTTGCTTGATCCAGTTTTCCTTCTTTAGAAAGCCGATCAATGATCATCGTGTAAGCAAATTGATCAGAAAGGAAGTATAGTGAATCAACTAACTTTAGTAACCTAAAACCCATATCAAGTTGGCCTTCCCTACAGAACCCATCAATCATAATGTTATAAGTTAATCTCTCAGGCCACAAACCATGGTCAATTATCTTTCTTAACAATATCATGGCTTTGTAAGGCTTACCAATTCTACATAATCCTTCGATAAGTTCATTGTAGGTGCGAATATTCGGCCTACTGTTTCTTTTCTCCATCATGGCAAGAAGCTCAAAAGCAGAAACAACCCTTCCTTGTTTGCAGTAACCATTGATAAGGGCGTTGAAAGTAACTGTGCTTGGAGTCAATCCATCTTTCATCATTCTCCTGAATACTCCATTCGCCTCCTCGATCTTACCTTCCCTACACAACCCATCGATTAATATTGTAAAAGTGTAGGCATTGGGCTCACTTCCCTTCTTCACCATTTCATCAAGCAAACACATAGCCTTATCAATCAATCCCATATCACAAACTGCTTTAATGAGAACTGTATACGTTCGTGTACTTGGTCTGCATCCTTTAACAACCATTTGTTCCTTTAACTGAAATGCTTCGGTCCATTTACCTGCTTCACAAAGACCATGAATCAATACTGTGAAAGTTACCTCATTTGCGCCACAACCATCTCTTTTAGACATTACATCAAACATCTGGAAGGCATCTTTAAGATCACCAATCCTGCAATAACCCAACACCAAAGAAGTAGCAATATGAACATCTACATCATACCCAAGTTTCACAACTCTTGAAACAAACGTCTCTGCAGCTCGAACAAACCCATTCTTGCACAAAGCATTAATCAACGTGGTGTAATCGATTAGCCCTAAAACGAACCCATGATTCACCATTCTTTTATAAACTGAAAAAGCAAGTAAACCCATTTGCAGCTTACTTAAACATATCAAAAGAGTGCTATAACAAGGGTAACTAATCACAAACCCATAATCCCTCATATCATCAAGAACACCAATCAATCGCAAAGCGTCATTTACACTAGAACTACAATCTTTAACAAACACAACAATCGCCTTGTGTAAAACCCCAAAGAGATTACAACGCAAAATCAAATTCAAAAGACGAACTTTACCATCTGTATTGTAACAATAGGTCGATTGCTTACATACCCATTTGAAAAATCGGACACAGAGTCCGATATTCTCGCTGTGGAGGGAGATGATCTGGCACGCTGATTCGGGGCTCATGTGGGAAACAAGCGATTTGAGGTGTTTGTTGTGTTCCCAATTTGGGTGTTTTATGAGAGTCGATATTTGATCAATGGTGTTGTGGTTTGAGGGGTTGTGGGTGAAGTGGGAAATGAGGGAAAACATGTGATAGGGTTTGATGGGGAGTCTTTGAAGCTTGCTTGTAGAAATCAACATGCATTTGGTTGAAGATCATATAAAGTAGCTATGAGTGAATAATTATTGAAAGGAGTAAGCCGTAAGCGATGGGTTGATTCATAGGAGGTGATGGAGGTAGTAGATAGAGAAATTGGCGCGCACTGCATTGTCGTTCTAAAATCAAATGTCAAAAAGACACTTCTTGATCCATTTCTTTATCATTATACAAGTATGTTTAAAGTTCACACCAACTCAATTACAGGAAGTATTGTAATTGTTGTATTGGTTTCGGAAAGGCTGTTGTTAAACGCATCGATATTCATAAATTTGATTTGACGGATCCTTTTCATAAAGCCAACCAAACGTCAAATAAGTCGGAATAAAATTTTACATGTGAGATTCTATTCTTCTAATGCGTGACAAACTCAATTGAGATAAGCCTCTCTTGTACGTTAACATTCTAGGATGGCAGAGCTGATAAAACTCTCCTTGATAAATAGAGTATAGAGAGCTCAGGTGGGGCATCAACCACCGGTCGTAGGTTCGTCGAGATGCTTCCTTGTATAATCCGACAGTAACTCAAAAGAGTGAGTAGGAAACCTTGTAAATACGAGTAGAAGAATATAGATTGGTCTATGTTGTCTTAGACTAGCCATACTCCATCTTGACTATCTGGAGCTTATAAATAAGCTTTTCATTTTTTGTTTACAAAATGCACATCTTTCTTATAATAGATCGCATGTTAACTACATATGGGGTACGTTTAGTCAACCTCTCTTGAAATTGTGTTGTGTTTGATAATTCTGCAAATAGTATAAATAACAAATATGTGTACGAAAAGACATAAGTATTAACGTTTAAGCAGTTGTATTATATCTATCACCTTCACAACTCTATTGATAATATAAATAAGACATATCTCTCAAGTCAAAATGTTGTATAGATTAAAAATAAATAAATAATGATTACTTAGAAATAAGAGGAAATTACATTTTTCGTCCTTTAAATTTATGATAAATTTCAGGTATCGTCCTTAAATTAAAAAAATTACAGTAAACGTCCTTTACATATAAAAAAGCTTGCATTTTTCATCATTTCCTCTAACGGACGTTAATTTTGTCCGTTAAATCAGATCATGTGCCTTGCATATGAGGGTAAATTAATCTTTTTACCCCTATTAATAAAAAATATTGTATTAACTATATTATTAAACTTATTTCACCCACCTACTTTCAACTCTCTCTCTCTCTCTCTCTCTCTCTCCATAAAAGCAATCGCTAACAGCCACCACCGCCTGCCTCCACCGTCTCCGACAACCTCCGGCCACATCCTCAATCACTCCACCCAGCCCCACTGCTAACCTAATACCTCACCCTCACACATTCAACGTGAAAATTTTCTTTCATTTGGGTTTTTTTATCCCTTACAAATATGAAAGATTTCTTGAAATCCCAGTGATTGTTTTTTGTTTTGTACATTATCATCTCACTTTTTAACATGGAATTTTATTTCATTCTTAAACCTTTTGAGTTAGGGTTTTTTGATTTCATCTTTTGATGTTTGAGTTTTGAGTAAGAATCTTGAAAACCTTTTTCATTTTCTTGATTTTAAACATGATTCTTTAATTTTTTTTCTTCAAATCCACACCCAGTTTGAAGTTTTTCAGTCTGAGGTTTCTTGATTCATCTCATATTTCAATTTGGGTTTCTTGATAAACCGCAAATCCCAATTTCAACATACAAAAAAACTTCATACATATCTCCCCCAACCTAAGTTAGCTCCTTCATCGACCACCACCGCCTCTCCTCAGTCGGCCACCACTCGTCTCCCACCCTTAACAGTCTATCTCTACACATAGAGAACACCATACATCTCTCACAACCTTACTAAGCCTCTTAATCAATCAATCACGTTGCATTTAGCGGTGTTGGTGTCACCACCGCCGACCACCGCGACCTCCGGCCACAACCGCAGCTCAGAAGCAAGAACAAATCTAACTCATCTAGCAACCGGACCTCGGAGCCAAAAACCAATTTAATCGCCACCACCTTCGTCGGAAATGGTAGCAAGAGAGAGAGAGAGAGATGAGATTGAGTAACAGACGACGTTGGTTGTTGCAAGAGATGCAAGGGGGATGGTGGCCTTAATTTTGAAGAGGTCGATTAATCGGAGTTTTAAATGGTGGTGGTGATTGGAGTTGTAGGGTTGTTTCTGTGGTATGGTTCAGATTTCATGGTTACAGAGAAAGAAAAAGGCAAATGTATTTCTTTTTTATTTGTTTAATTTTAATTTCAAATTTAAAAAGAAAATAACCATTTTGCCCTCACATGACAAGCACATGCACTTATTTAACGTCTAAAATAGACGGTCGTTAGTGAGAAGGACGAAATGTGCAAGCTTTTTTAAATGTAAAAGATATTTACTGTAATTTCCTTAGTGTAAGGTCGAAACCTGAAATTTACTATAAACCTAAATGATGAAAAATATAATTTACTCTAGAAATAATTGTACTATGGTTATGAGTTTGACACTTACATAACATTAATGCATTGTCAAAGTATATAAAAATTAATCATAATGTAAAATCACATTGACTCATTCATAATGTTAGATTGTCTGTGTTAAATCTAAATATGTCAAATCACACAAATTTATCAATTGTTTGTTTTAAATACGATAGACTTATCTTTCATATTACTAGTAAACATCAAGACAAACCTAAAAAGTGAGATAAATTGATTAAGTTAAAACATTTTCTAAACTCTAAGAACAAACATAGCTAAGTATCGAAGAAAGTTACCGTCGGTCAAGAACACGGGGACATGCTTAAATGAATCAAGAACCATCATTTTTCTAACCACCTTTAAGACAATATACAAAAGTTCAAGGACTCAATTTGTTACAAATCTCAAATGTAGGGACATCCACAGTCATTCTACCATAAATTGTTCTTCCATCAGGCTGAAATGCTGCGAGTAATCTAAAACCCTAGGTCCCATCTATGACGTGGCGGTACATGATTGGCCGAACCTCGTCACCGAGCTTCTTCGCAACAAAACCCACAGCTACCCAACGAATGATCTGATATTCTGATCTCACAAGCTTGAGTGTGCAGAGAAAATGGCGAATTTTACTCTGAACTCTGCAATGAAGGGATGCTTTCTATTGATTCTGCTAATTGCTGCTGCGTTTGGTAAGATTAAATCATTTGATTTAGCTTATATGTTTTGAAATTTTGAATCAGTAAGAACTGTTGTTATGGTTGGATTCATGGATTGTGTGAATGATGAGTTGATGTTTGTGAAATTAAACAGTTTCGTCGAAGAAGTTGAGTGATGTGACGGAGTTACAGATCGGCGTTAAGGTAAGGTTTCGGCTGTTTAGGGCTTATTCTTATCGATTTATCATTATAATTCGTATGCAGATCAGTTAACAAGTATGCACAATTTTCGTCAACTGATCACTAGTTATAACGGTTTATGATCGTATTGCGATTGATGAGCTTCTGATTTACCGATTTTTGTATATGGAGGTTAGATTTTCATGATATTTCGATTTGAATTGCACGACCTTTAGAGATTGTCGTCTCTTAGTGAGCCTCGTTGCTTATTTTGGACGTGTGTTCATTATATGATCGAGTTACTATTTGAAACCTAGAAGGATCTGTGTTTTTGGTTCATCTAATGTTTTCTTTTATAGTAAAAGTGAGGGTTTAAGTTGATCTGCTGTAAGTATACAATTTCAAAAACTGTTGGTGTTAACTCTTGGTTGTGTGAGCCTGCATCTGTATATGGTAGTGAAGCTGGCGTATCGATATCAACTATCGTGTCAAGCTGTTGATGATTTCTATTTTCTTGTTCCTGATTGTTGTATTTTGGGTTTAACAAGTTTGTGTAAGTTGTGTGATTGTAATGGATAGTACTGACTCTCTAAAGCATTCTTTGTGGTGTTGCAGTACAAACCGACATCTTGTGAAGTTCAAGCACACAAAGGTGACAGAGTTAAAGTTCATTACCGGGTGAGAAGATGCACAACTATTTCCCATTTAATCTTTTTTCTGAATTTGTTTAATTCTTATATCAATGCATTATTGTTACCTACAATCTTTTAGCAGCAATAAGTAATCTGTATCTGTGTAACTGTAACTAAAAGATGCACCTGTGGTCATGGGTATCCACGGGTCCAATTGGGTTTATTTGACCCATTGGATACGTATCAGTTCAGTTTTGTTAGCTTGCATCTTTGTTAACTGTACAAAGTTAAATGCTTGCTTACCCTACCTAAAATTTTGGTTATGCGCTTTCAAATCATCTCAATTGTTTCAATTATGAACTTTTAAATGGTATGAAGGTTATGAGACTTTTCAGTTTCTTAATGAAATAAGATAACACTTTACATGCGTCATAGTTGCTTATCGTTTGATTCTTATTTGGAAAAGAAGCAGGGTCAATAGTATGCTCATATGGCTTCCGTAGGAAAATGGTTTCTTGATGTGATATGTTTTCAGCTGAAACATTTTTGTTGTCACTTGTTTTGCAGGGTAAACTTACTGATGGAACTGTTTTCGATTCCAGCTTTGAGAGGGGTGACCCAATTGAATTCGAGCTTGGTACTGGTCAGGTGATAAAAGGTATGAAAGCAACCGTCTTTAATTCGTTCTTTGTGTTAAACTTATGAAATCTCTATAAACAAAACGATGTGGTGGGTTATGAATAATGCCCATATCTATAAGAAATAACATATTAGTTGGTATGGTCACCTGTGTCAAGCTAGTTTTTAACTGCAATAACTGCAAGCTGGTTTTAACCATAATCTTAAAGTCTATCTATTAATAATATCGGTTTAATGAAATAATGTCTCAGGATGGGATCAAGGACTGCTGGGAATGTGTGTCGGAGAGAAGCGTAAGTTGAAGATACCTTCAAAGATGGGTTATGGAGATCAGGGTTCACCCCCTACCATCCCAGGTAATATTTGCTCTTTTTTGTGCTTTTCTTGTTTTTGTTAGACATTATTTGATATTTTTATACTAAGCTATCTTTTAACACGTACCTGTATTAACCATCTTTATTAAACAGGTGGGGCCACACTTATATTTGACACAGAGCTTGTTGCAGTGAACGGTAAAGGAACAGGTGCAGAAGAGACCGATAACAGCGAGCTGTGATGAGAAATCTGATCTTAACATTTTGTGCATTTTAATCGGTATTAGGAGAGAATTGTAGGTTTGATATGTTGCATTTTTGTATCTTAAACTCCACCTAAATATCCCTAATATCTTCTGGGACTAAATGCCTTTTCTTAAAAACATTTACTTTAACATGGTGTCTTCTTCCTTCTCGAGAGTTTACTAATATCAAAATTAGCAATAGTCTGACTCTTTAGTCATTCGTCGCCCGTATGTGGTTTATTTTAGGAGCTTTAGGGGGAAGACAAATCTAAGAGGGTTGAGCAGACGGGTTTGACTCTACGAACCAATATTGCTACAAAGACCCACTGAGAGGTATATCTAGATCATTGAAGCGTGGAGGAGATGGACCAGTCACATTT
>JACCIY010000378.1:0-47950 GCA_025506505.1 Flaveria sonorensis
TGTCTTCTCCAGTCTTTTGGTGTTAGAAGAGGCCCCGAGCCTTGGGACCAAACTCCGACACTCAAGTCAGCTCCTATGTATAAGGATAATTATGTATAGATGAATGTGTATGCATTGCAGATAAAATCAAAGTAACACAGAAATCTTCTGCTAATGAGTGATGAGGGTGGAAGTTTCTCCATGAGGATTAAGCTCTTTTATACAGGAGATGGATGAGCTGAAAAACATCGAGTGGGTTGTTTCTAAAACCAAATTGGGCCTTTCATTACAACATTATGGGTAGAAGACTTGAAGCTACGGAGGTTTAGCCTCCAAATCCAAAGTCCAAAACACACCAAAACACACATTCGAATAAAAAGGAATTTTTACTGCTTCAAATTGCTTGCTCATAAAACATACATTCAATGGAGATTCATTCAATTAAATTAAAGTGAAAATAACTATGCATTAAAGCCACTACTTGTTAACTATCCATGATCTATTAAAACATATGACTAGCCTACATTCATCATCCCTTTAGTTTTAATGTTAATCTAACTTCTCTTGCTATGTTTCCTGATTGAGCTGCACCAGTCTTGCTTGTTCTTTATTCTTTCTTTGCTTTTGATTCTTCCCTTGCTTGTTTTCTTTCTGTCTCGCTACTTGCTTTTATTCTTCCTCTTGCTTCTTGCTTAAATCAATCAGAAGATCCCTTATAGATTATCTTCTGACTATTCTTACTTCGGCCCACAAAGGGTGTCGGCTTGTTCTTACTATGAGAACCACAAAGTTTTAAACTTGCTACTTGCTATACGAATTACCAAGGTCCAGCTTCTTTTTGCTTGCTACGTAGCTTTGTTCTTGCTCTTATTAGTTGTATATGCTTTCTGCTTAGAGTGAAACCCGAACCCCCTGACTCAACCATAAGTATTTTTATTCCAAGCGAGACTCGAAACCAAGACCTTCTTATTTATAATTGTTCTGAGTGCCTCTCCACAACCAAATCAAAATATACGATTGATTCCGTTCAATAATGCAATGTTGATCACTGTGGTGATGACAAACGAACCCATTATAAAACTGATATGGATCGAAATCATTAGTAAGGACACGAACAAATCAGAATTCTTCGAACATTACTTGCGATTGATATTGGGGACGTAATTATGATACTATGTTTTATGTTGGGATTATGGGGTTGAAAGAAAATTGATTTTTAGGGTTAAAATTTGTCTTTTGCGAGTATATAAAGAGATTGAACGAGTAAAACCCCTCATGTGAGCTAACTATTTAATTTATAATTGTTTAACTAAAATATCCTTATGTGAGAAAAAAATTTAACTGAAGATCTTAATAGTGTTAACTAAGTGTAATCAAATGTATTCTAATGATAAATTATATGAAACATTTAGATGTAAATAATAATATTTAAACACTTGAATTTAAATAATAGTTTTTATTAAATATGAGGGATGAAAAAGATTTTAGCTATTTTTTTATATTTTTTAATAACCTTGTTGTCTTTCTTTTTTACTTGGACTCATGAAACTTCTAAAGAGCATTCCCGTTACTTATCATCATTTTTATAATTACATTAAAATTCATTTTTTTTCTCTCGTTTCAATTAAATAATAATTTTTATACATTTAATTATTTTTTCTCTTTTTTCACTCAAACAAAAATATTAAAAATTTTACATTGAACAGTGAATCATTAAATTTATAGATGAATAATAATATTTTTTTTATTTTTCATTCACAATCACTCAAAAATCAAAACCATACATATAACATAAAAACTTTCGTTCAAATATTTTTAAAGAACGAACCGGGAATGTTATCTTGAAACTTTTAACGTCGCTCCTTTCAAAAACCCATAAAGAAAAACTAGCCCGTTAAACACATCAAGAACCACGGGCCATCAGATCACCACAATCAGATGAACCGCACCACACCCGAACACAAACCCTCACAAAATCTCAAGACTAACGTCAACGTGATCTCTCTCGAAGCATCCTGACCCTTCATCACATCTCTTCTCTTTTGAGTAAACCCTTAAGAACCCTCTAGAACCAGAATCCCATACTCCATCACACCTCAACACACATATAAAACCCCTTTAATCCTCAACAATCTTCACTATTGAACATTTGAACCATCAATTCATCATATTATCCCCTAATTCACTTGTTTCCTACGATTAATTCGTGTTTGATCTTGTTCGGGTTCAAATGGATGAGGATTTCGATATTCCGGCAGCTGAAGAGATGAACGATGACTTTATGGATGATGATATCGAGCCTCCGGTGACGTTGAAGGTCGGAGAAGAGAAGGAGATCGGTAATCAGGGGTTGAAGAAGAAGCTGCTTAAGGAAGGTGAAGGTTGGAACACTCCTGAGAGTGGAGATGAGGTTGAAGGTAAAATTGGTTGTTGTGAATTTGTGTTTTTTTTTTTTGATTTGTGGTTTGGAGGTTAGATCGTGTGGTTTTGCTGATTGTGATATGGATTTGTGGTTTTGGCAGTTCATTATACGGGGACTTTGCTTGATGGGACGCAGTTTGATTCCAGTCGTGATAGGGGAGAGCCGTTTAAGTTCACTCTTGGTCAAGGTGAGTTGTTTTCTGTTAATTGTGTTTAATTATGGACTTCATTGATGTTGCTGTTTTTGGTTGTTGATCTGTAATCGCACTTCTATGTTAATGATTTACTTTCTGCAATTGATCAATTGGTGTTTTTGTTTGCTGTAATGCATAAAAAGAGATCGTGTTTTGTTGTATTAATGTGCTTTCTGCAAGTTAATATGCTAATATATACATTTGGAAGGTCTTTTTTGGGTTGAACACAATAGCTTTAGTGTTGCCGCTGATATTGCTTTCTGTGTTACGCAAACTGCCACTGATTTATTGATTTATGTTGATTGTATTTCTGTAAAATGAGTTTCATTACAGAGTGAGTTCTTTATCCCGTAATGTTTGAGCCCATCACACCCCTAGACCATATTGTTGAGTGTGACGTTGCTGGGTATGTTTGTATTTTCGGAAAATGATATTTGGTTAGCTAAAGTTATGATCTTGATTGTCTTTTTTTTTTTTTAAAAAAACGTTTGGAACTGCCTTTAATAGCCGAATGAGCCTTCGGGATGTCAACTGTGCATAATGATTTTGATTAGTTGAAACGATGGTTATTATAGTCAGCTGAACATTACACTTTCCTGATCCCTAATTGTTTATCTAGAAAATGACGTTTTGTATTGAGGAAGTACTTAACTTGATCATATGGTTATCTTGATCAAACATTATACTTTTGTATTTTGACAACAGGGCAAGTGATCAAGGGATGGGATCTTGGTATCAAGACCATGAAGAAAGGTGAAAATGCACTTTTCACCATACCTGCTGAGCTGGCTTATGGAGAAGCTGGTTCGCCACCAAAAATCCCTCCGAAAGCCACTCTTCAGTTTGATGTTGAATTGCTATCATGGGTTAGTGTTAAAGACATTTGTAAGGATGGTGGTATCTTTAAGAAGATTGTAAAGGAAGGAGAGAAGTGGGAGAATCCTAAGGATCTTGATGAGGTTTTAGGTACTTTTTTCATATCCACTTTTCATGCTTATACTTCTGCTTCATGATTCCATATTCATGTTTTAAACTTGCATTTATGTATTGATTGTTTTTATAAATGTAGTGAATTATGAGGTTCGACTTGAGGACGGGACTCTAGTTGCTAAATCAGATGGAGTGGAGTTCACAGTACAGGATGGTAATGTACACTCAGATAATTTCATTGGCTTTAGGAAAGATTTTGAATTGGTGCTGATGAATAAGTTTTCATTTAGGCCATTTCTGCCCTGCTCTGTCTAAGGCTGTAAAAACAATGAAGAAGGGGGAAAAGGTCATCCTTACGGTCAAACCAGAATGTAAGTGTTTTGCTATGAAGTTTTTGAAATAATCTCGCTTTGAATGGCATGAATAGAAACTCATTTGTAATTTCATGGCTTGCAGACGGATTTGGGGAGATGGGGAAACCAGCTTCTGGTGATGAAGCTTCGATTCCAGCAAATGCTACGCTACAAATAACGCTAGAACTTCTATCGTGGAAGGTGGTGTCAAATGTTACAGATGACAAGAAAGTTGTCAAGAAAATCTTGAAAGAAGTTGAGGGATACGAAAGGCCGAATGAAGGATCGGTTGTGCAGGGTCAGTTGCATTTAATATTTTCATGATTATTTGTTAGTTCAGTTTACAATCTGTTCAACATATGATGTTCTAAAATGCTTGTTGTTATGATGGACAGTGAAGTTGATTGGTAAGCTACAAGATGGTACCGTATTCATCAAAAAGGGTCATGATGATTCTGAGCCTTTGGAATTCAAGACAGATGAAGGTATACATATCATGTGAAGTTTGTTTCTTTGGTAGGCTTTGGGTCATGTAATCTGTTTTCTATAATGACCACTTTAATGTCCACTTCAACAGAGCAAGTGATCGACGGGCTGGATCGAGCTGTGATGACAATGAAGAAAGGGGAAGTAGCTCTTGTGACAATTGCACCAGAATATGCCTTTGGGTCTACTGGTTCTGAGCAAGAATTAGCAGTGGTTCCACCTAATGCTACCGTTATATATGAAGTTGAACTTGTTTCTTTTGTTAAGGTATGCTGGGCATGTGCAATTACATTTTGGTTCACCTATTTTCGATTTAGCTGTTCTTTTGTTTTACTCGTTCATTATGTAACATGTCTGTTAAAAATTACCATTAATTTTGTTCCATTGTTTATATGTTAACATTATATGTTTTCAGGACAAGGAATCTTGGGACATGAACACCACCCAAGAGAAGATCGAGGCTGCTGGAAAAAAGAAAGAAGAAGGAAATGCATTCTTTAAAGCTGGCAAATATAAGAAAGCAGTGAAGAGATATGAGAAGGTGAGATTCAATATTATCTTTCAGTGGCTTTCTGTATTTAAATCTCTTGAAGGACATTTTTTGCACACTGTGGTTTGTCTGATCGCATTGGTCAAAACGGTGGAGTATATGCGGGTTCTAATGGTTGCTAAATTATTCTTTTGAATCTCAGGCTGCTAAGTACATAGAGTATGATACAAATTTTGAAGAAGAGGAGAAAAAACAAGCAAAAGCATTAAAGATTACTTGCAACCTTAATAATGCAGCTTGCCAGTTGAAACTTAAGGAGTACAAACAGGCGGAAAAGCTTTGCACCAAGGTTAGATAGGAATCCCCAGTTATTACCTATTTTATGATTATTAAAGGTCATACTAGTCTGTACTAACAATGAGCGGGATGGTAATTTATACAGGTACTGGAACTTGAGAGTACAAATGTGAAGGCTTTGTACCGAAGGGCTCAAGCTTACATAAACGTTGCTGATCTTGATCTTGCAGAGCTTGATATTAAAAAAGCCCTCGAGATCGACCCTAATAACAAGTAAGAACTAACTACTTTGGTCATCTATTCAACATTTTAATGGGATTTAACAATATTTAAATATCAATGTGCTTTTTTGTTGTTTGACAATTAGGGATGTGAAACTTGAATACAAAGTCTTGAAGGAGAAGATCAAAGAATATAACAAAAAGGATGCTAAATTTTATGGGAATATGTTTGCCAAGATGACAAAATCATCTTCCAATGTGAGTCATATGTTCTGTAATCTTCATTTTTTAAGTATTGTTGTAATTTTTAAAAGGTGTAATTATTCAAGTTTTGTTTATTTTGTGCAGAAGGCAAAGGAGGCAGAACCAATGAGCATAGACAGCAAGGCCTGATATATTAACATGAAAGAAATTGGAGTGTGATGTGACTGCATAAGAGTTCTCTGGTATTTTTGTGGTCTAGTGCTCTTATCAAAGTAATGTTGTGTTTGACAATGATCGTCTTTCTTTCGTTCTTTCTTGTCTTTTTAGAAGTGAAACCATTAAAACCTGATTGTATCGGCAAAACCATAATTAAGATACAGAAGATGTGTTGTGACGTTTAGTGTTTTTTGCATTTTCAGTGTCCTTACAATTGTGTTGGCTAGAAATTTGAATATAATGTGTCTGCATACACATTCATGTATGTAATGTATGTATATTTATATAAATATACATCGTATGGTTAAATGAAACTTCTAATAATTGAATCAATATCGATTTTCATAAAATAAGAAGGCTATTCCATTGATAAAGTTTGGTACATTGAAGCTGAAGTCATGGAAACATCTAAATTGGTTCCATTGTGAGCAACAGGGGAGAATACTAAATTCATACACAAGAAAGACACAGTTGAAAGAAAAATTGATCTTTAAAGATCACGAGCAAAACAAATACGAGTGTGTAAACGACATGCAAGAATATAGCTTGATAGGGCTTTCTGGCTTGGCATCGATGTCTTGAACAATCAGTTCTTAGGCTCGAAAGCTATCCTTAAATAAGTTCACATATGTGAATGTCACTAGTTATTTTTTAAATTCATGTGATCAAACTCTAGTAAGAATCACTACTTTATTTGCAAGAGTGAACGTGTGAGCCGGAGAGTAGAGATGATTGTATATGGTGGAGTTTTTTGGACTGTTTCATTACTAAATCGTGTATACTACCACGGGTCAAACAAGGTATCTCATTTGTAAGAATAAATGAGAGAAAGAGGGAGACTAGAGACGTATTTATAGGGTGAATTGTTGGCACTTATTTTATCATTAACTCACCTGCAATTCTTGCCATATTTCACAGAGCTGAGCATGATATAGGATGAACTATTTGTATCATTTCATCTTTAACTTTGGTAAGACACCTGCCGTTTGTCACATAATCATACACAAAGCTGTCGGACATCCATTGTTTCCTTCAATAAGACGCCTGTCATTCATCACTGCATCAATGATTTTAGTATTGATCGTAAATCAAATATGTTAGAAGATGTTCATCGGTATACCTGATCAGGGTTCTTAAAGTTACTTTCAAATAATGTAATGCTTATCATCCATACCCTGGGAGTGTGGATGTTGACGGTCCAGTAGTATGATGCTTGTAGGACCATAGTATGGCGCTTTACAGTGTTCCGACTGCGATATGTTCTAGTAATATGGTGTTTTGAAGAGCTTTTCTGCTTGATCCATTACTAATATTGTTCCAGGCTCTAAGTGGTTCTGGAGTAAAACTAGAGCTTGGATTTCACCCGTTAACAAACTACTTAACACATAAGTAACGGGTAAATATGACATCTGAACGCTCGTGAACTTGGATTTCACCCGTCAGGCGTGTGACAATAATCACTTCAGGCAAGTTTTTTATAAGTTTTTCGTTAATGTAGCCAATTACCCAATAATGAAGCTCTGTGAGAGTCTTACAAACTTGTACCTCTGCATCTGGAACAAGCATTCTAGTGACACTTTCTGTAACGAGTTTACAAAGACAATAACGCTACTATGACTTGTACTCATGCATTAAAGATTGTACATTGCATATGATTTCATCAATATCTTCTTTTCATGCCTGCAAATTTTAAGTTTCAAGACAAATTCATGAGAAAAACAAAAGCTCAAGATAAGGTCTGAGATCTAACGCTTTCTTTGATCATTTTAACCTTTTGTTCTTCAGTTCGTCTCCAAATGAGTTTTGTCCCACATCGGTTGTGAATACAAATAAAAGTCGTTATATAATCTCAACAGAGAGACAAAGCAGTACGACCTTACTTGAACAGGATCTGTTCTATAGGCTCGTACCTCTGTATTCTTGATTCCTAAGAAGACAGAAACCCATGTCTGGTTGATGAGCTAGAACCATGTAACCAGAGCGTGATTAACAGAGCTTATGTTCATAAACATGGCTCAGTAGAGGATCGTTGTCAGCTCATCTTCTTGGGCTTAGACATGGTTACATGGTTGTCTGACAGACATAATATCTATTTTTCCTTCTTTGAGGTTTCCCCTACGGTCTTCTTTCAGTTACATGATAAATGTTTTAAGTTGCAACGCAAATCAGCTGCTCAATGGTATGCCTCAACGAGATCGTCTCTTCTATACTTCTATTTTTCCTATGCCTCAAGCACATTTGTTCATAGGCTATTGAGACACCCCTCCATTATATATCAGCACCCCAAATTTTTATACGGGTCATATAGCACTAAAAGTGTAAAACCGGTTTTTTTTACCCAAACCGGTTCGGGTTCAAAACCGAACCGGTATTTTGTCGTGGTTTATAAACCGGTTTTGAGGGTGGGGTTACCAAACAGGCATACAAACCGGCGGTTCGGGTCGGTTTGGGACCGGTTTGGGCCAAACCCGTTTTTCTTTGGAACCGGTCCGAACCGGTTTTTTTGCCCATGTCTATATAGAACTATACGTGTCGTTAGGGGGGTCGTATAGCCCTCTTACAGCCCCTTGAATTTTCCTCGTATTCAATGCCGAAATTTGTTGTACACGTCGTATAGGTCTATGTATCACCCTCTAACAACCCCTGAATTTTCCTCGTTTTCAGTGTTTTCGACCCTATACGCCGCGTATGGTGCTATACGAGGCGTATAAGGGGGTGTTGATTTACAATAGAGGGTGTTTTAATATTAGGAGCCTTTCTAAGTGCTATGGGTCTTTGATTCACAACTCCCAGTTTGTAGTTTCTTTCTCTTTTCAAAGCATTATTTGGCTTACTCAACTTCAGTAGAAACTTAAGTCTCAAGGTGTCGATAACACAACACACTTGAACAAACCATCAGTTAAAGATCTGATATTTTTTGGAGAATTATTATCGATGCTCACTTCTGAGAGACAAATAGTCAAGAAAGTTGTGGAGCTACTTAGAGGCGCAAACCAATTGTATGACGAAATGTCTGAACGAGATGTGTGTTTTTACTTCATGATCATTCTCCTGCAAACTAATTGTCTGAAAGAGTCATGAAATTCTAGAGTTACTTAGAGATGATGTTTGTTTTTGCTTCATGATGATTCCCCTTGAAGGTTATTAATTAGATGTACAGTCTCTCTTGAGTGAACCAAAACTTTAATGCAATAAGCCTAATGGTGTGCTTATTTTGGCCTAAAGCGCGACATTCAAGTTTGTCTGTTCCGCAAATGCACACTGGCTTCAAGCCAAATCGAAAACAAAGAAACTTGAAGCATTCGGTAAGTAAAGTTGCAATCTTTAAGGACCGCACGAAGTGAAACAGAAAACTCAAACAGAGTTCCTTTGTGGTTTTTCAAATGTGGAAATCAGATGATCATGTGACTCTATTGTACAATATGATGATAGTATCATCAGCGTTTCATTTAGTACAGAATGAATATAACCCTACAAAGTAGAAAGCTAAATTCTCCAAACTAATGTCTGCAAACTGTATATCAGATAAAATGACTAGCATGTGTTGAACCAAATGCTTTACTGGTCATTTAGCCATCGTCTACGGCTCATGGGCAAGTATTTGTTCTACTAAGGGAGCTTGGAGTCAAAATGGCCCGAGACTACACCAGAAGTTCTTGAACCAAAACCTGCAACCATTGTCACATTGTGTTAACCACCGTTATATCATCTTACAATATGCTTATGAAGTAACAAAGATTGTACCTTGATAGATTATCACAATGACAAAGAGAACAGTGATCATCATAGCAAAAAGACTCATGTTTGATGATCCGGATGATGATGATGATTGTAGTCGAGCTGATCTCAACTTCTTCAAAGACTTCATCCGTTCAATCCTCGCACGTTTCTTCATAACCAGCTCAGAAATCTCCTTAACTAACCTCAAATCACTAGCACTCAATGATGGACCTCTACGCGGCCGAGGTGGTTTGGGAGCCTTCTTCGAGTTCTTACTTTTTTGTCTCTCTTTTGACTGTGTTCTTCCTAAAACAGGCGTATTTCCCCTCTTTTCACCTTCAAATTTCTCATTAATCAACGACTCTATGTCGTTGAATTCATCATCACCGGTTTTCACCAACTTCCTGTTAGAATCACTGCAAGTTTCACCTTCATCCAACCCTTTGAAACTCGACGTTAAACCGAGTGATCTAAGCACATTCTTGACTCCTTTTCCACCTATCACCTGCTCGTTTCTTGCATCCTCTCGGCTTTCGCTTGGATTGCTCTCGATGTCAACAATGGCTTCTCCACCTTCTACCATCTTATTACAGTTTCAATGTACTCTACCAATCTTCAAGATCTCATAACAATCCCTCAATTCTCAGTTTCTGCATCAAATCATGTTAAACACAACAGTTTAATACAAATTTTCAGAATTGCAGTTGAATGCAGAAGAACAAAGAATTGCTGAACACTATGATCAAAAAGATACATAAAATCGGTAACTAAATTAGCATATATCATCAGATTTTCACGCAGATTGAAACTATAAACACCTAAATCATCATCAAACAAGCACAATAGTTAGGGTTTCAATCAATCAATCAATCAATCTGGCAAATGATTCCAACGAATCACCAAAATTTCAATTCAAAGAATCAACAGAGAATCAAAAATCAGATTTCTGATCTCATATAAACACTTACTAATTCCGAAAAATTGATGGAAGAATGAGTGTATTACCGGATCCGATCGGGCACCGTCGATGGGAGTTGAATATTGGAGAAAATCACATGCGATTGTTATGATGTTTGATGAAGAAATGAATCCATGATTGTGGTGTATAAATATATTGATGATAATTGACAAGAATGAATATTAATATATGAAGAAACGAATCAGCGGCGGTTTTATTGTCGTCGGATTGATGGTGTTACCGGTTTGTTGCATGTTCTATGAATATTCGTGTGTGGATGTTCGGGGGAAGCTTCTTGTTTTGTCATTATTCTTGTTTTTTCAAACTTTTCTTTTGTTTTACTAACGACTTTTATGGTTTTTTTAATGGTTATTGAATTTTAAAAATCTCAATTTAAGTAATGTTTATAGACACGTCTAATTTTAAGTGTATTTTTTTTAACGATATCTTATTATTGAGAGTTTATCCCGTTAGTTTATTGATGATGTGAACCGTTTTTATGGTCAAAACGTTAAATAGAAAGTTAAATCTACCATGAAGTCCGTCAATTTGAAACTTTTGCACTTTGAAACCTACATTCTTCACATCCTGATTTGAACCACTTGGTTCGTTGAAGATAGATTTCAAGTGAAAATGGAGACTAGACTCTGGAAAACGGATATTATGGAGGCTGGCCGACGACAAAGTTAAAAATAAGCTCAAAGTTAGCCATATTTAACCAAAAACATTAATGGTGATAACTCTCAGTTAGTAGGGATCGTTGGAAGAAAATCAGTTTAAAGTTAAAAGTGTTTGTAAACATTTAGTGAGTTGGAATTAATCATAACCAATAAATGAAAATTGGAATTATTAAAATCCAATAATCATTTTTAATCTAAATTATCAATTCCGTATTGTTATTTTAAGTTTGTAGGCTAGTATGAATTATATGAAAAAAGTTATGGTACAAAATGAATGTTTTGTGTGAAGCATACGAAGTATTTGTATAAGTATCCAATTTTTCTTGCATGAAAATTCCAGCTCTTGCTGTATGGTAATTCCACCCGTCTTGCGTGATAATTATACCACTCTGTAATAATTATCGCACAAGTGTAAATTTTTCTTGCGAGATAACTTCGCCTCCACTTTATACACTTTGTTTGAAAAAAATCATTTGGTATACTAACTTTTTTATGAAATATAAACACAACTAAAAGTTTCTTTTAGTCTCCAAATAGACATACTGGTGATAAGATAGATCCATTTTATTCAAGATGTCAATGTCTAAATTTTGTAAGATACAGAGATATGTGATTGATAAGAGTAGACTAGAAAAAGTTTTTTAAAAAACTAATATATGTTTTACCAAATATTAACTGGCAGTATAACAAACATTTTATATAATATGGCCAAATTCAAATCTAGATTTGTTAACAACTAATTAAATATTGAATGTCTTATTTTCACACTATAGGTTCTTTGAATAAAGCCACCTCGTTCAAACAAATGTACTTTGCACTTGCATTAAAACCAAAATAAATTAAAAATGTAAAAGGAAAACAAAACTTGTTAAAGTATAAATAAAAAATGTAACATCTTGATGTAATAAGTTAGGGTTTTCATTTCGTGTTTTTGTGTCTTGCAATTTGTGTTTGTTGTGTATGCTTTTTTGCATAGAATCATTTAGAGATCTACACTTGTTAAAGTTTGTAACTTGATTGAGTTATTTTGTGGTTAATCACTTAATCTTCACCATCTAAATGGTTAAACTATGAGATGCAATTCGTAAAGGTGAAAATTCTCATGTTTATATTTATCGTAAAAAACCGCCAAAATGACCTTAGTCATACTTTCTCCTACATTACGTACGCTATGATATGTTTTTACAAGAAGCAGAAAGAAGATATAAAAAAAGGTTTCGTTTCAAACATATAATTCTCCTACACGCAAATACCAGTGTTTTATATTCTCAAGAAGGTCAAATGTTAAAGGTCAACCCCTATAACAGCGAGATAACTTTCAATTTTATATGTTTTCCTTTTTTATGACTTTTTGTGGGAACTAATTATATATTTGTACGCGTTTAAAGGTATTTTTCACGTTTGGAAACGTGAACTAACATTTATATATTTCATGCTTGAAGTTGTGAGAAAATCATCGCCGAATCCCTTGATTATTATAGTGATCAATATGTCCCAGTTGTTTTTACTCAATAAAAACTATCATAAAAACGATTGGTACGATTTGCATAAAAAATCATTTGGTAGATAAAACCCATGTATACACATGTGTCATTTGAGTCTCACAAAATGAACAAATAGATAGATTAAAAGAACACCCTGATAGTAAATGATGTACTTTCCTCACCAATTGATGAGGGTTTGAATTTTACAGTGTCAAAGTTTAATAATGTTAATTTTAGCTTTTTTTTAATTTTTTTTTCTTTTTAATAGCCAAGCCAATAAAATTTTATCGATAGTCATAACTAGCAAGATGCTAGAGTACAACTAGTTTCAAATGATTTTAAAAAGGAAAATTACACCATGTCTCCCATGTTAGAGTTTGACATTTTCCCTCTATTCTTTTTCCGAAAAAACGACGTAACCTTGATTTCATCAAGCACCTCTTCCACACTCCTTACCTTTTCATTGAAGATCTTTATATTCCAAGACTTCCATATACACCACAACGACTAGAGAAAGATAACATGAAACAAAATGTTCACCAGGTTTGAAAATAGCCACTTTTCATGCATACATAGAATATCTTCCGCCGAGAGAAATAGCTTTGTTATGGAGGATTGAACATCTATTCCTTAGACCCTAACGTCATCGATGATCACTTTGATAATATTTCTCCAAGGCCGACAAATAGCTTTGTTACATAGCAAAAATTGTACTATCCTATTAAAGCTATGAAATGCTGTAATTACCTTGATCCACATAACCTCCTTATTTTGTTTGAATCTCCATAACCAGTTTAATAATAATGCCATATTCGACGCATGAATAGAACCAATACTAAGCTCTCCTTCGTCTTTTGAAAGCAACATTTTTTACTATGCAACCCAAGAAATTCGTTTTAGAAGATGATTCGGCCCAAACAAACTTCCTTCTAATCGATTCCATATATTGATTGAATGACTTGCAAGGGAGCCCGAAATAAAGACAAACAATAAAATGAAATGGCTCCCAAAACCGATTTCACAAGAGTAACTCTACTCCTAAATGAAAGAGACTTCTTTCCATCTTGACAATCGTTTAGCCACTTTTTCAATCACCTTGATACCAATTTTTTACAAATTTATATTTTGTCCTACCGAGGGTATCGAATGTTAGTTAATAAGAGTAGATGCTAGTAGAAAAACTGGAAAAAGTTAAATGCAACTAACACTTCATGCAGTTAATAACTGTTATAAACTTTCTTTTATTGTTAGAAGTCACACCCATGTTGTCGAGAAATAAATGACTTCCATCAAGATATTTCTTATTGAAGTTTGATCAATATACATTTCATCCTAATACTCCAAAATATTTTTAGGATTTAATGTTATCATTATTTTTCGGTAGGGGTAGATTAAGTTTTATGAATCATAAAGTGAGAGATAAATTATTTAATTCTCATAAATTACATATGAATTTTTTAGTTCGATATTAAACATATGTTATATTTGTAGTTAGTGGTTGTGGGTGTCAAATAATTAGGAGGGATGATGAAATTAAAAGTTGGTGCTTAAAGATTTGATAGTAATATTAAAATTCTTGTTGGTAGGATTTATACTTTATAATGGGATCTCTAGGATATTCATCTCAGAAAAAGGTATAAACCTTTTTCTGGGTTATAATTGATAGTAATCATTTAAAATGATAACATAAAGATTAGAAGAGAAGTTCCTTTTGTTAAAAAAAATTAGATATTATATGTTAATTATTTTTCTACTAGCTTATTATTTGTTATATCTTTTAAGAAAGATTTTAGTAATTGCTAAGATATTTTAAGTTGAATGCTAAAATCAAGGGATCTTATGTGATTAAACATGATCAAGTTACTGATATATTTAATTACAGAAACAATACAAAGAAAATCACTTCTTAGGAGATGGTTTAACTTGTGAACCATGATTAAGTAGATGGTTATTTAATAGAAGGATTAAGTATCGATTATCAAATTCAAAAGAAAGTGTATAACATGATATCACACCCTCACCTCGTGTATAAATAGATTTTTTATACCAACATGGTAAGTTCACCTCATAGAACTTCATATCTTTTATTTTGATAAAATGAAATCTAGAGGAGACATGTGACAACATTATATTTTCACCGAAACTTTCCCGATTCTTCTCCTATTAAATATTTACGTTAGTTACTAATAATATTATTTATTATTTTTAAATCTAAAATAGTTTTATAAAATAAATTAAGAAAAAGATCTTTTTATTAGTGTTATTTCTAAAAATCAAACTTTTTTAAATATATTTTTTAATAACTTAATGGTTTATTTTGAAACAATATGTCTAATTTTTTTTGGGAAAAAACAAAAAAAAGTTTAAAAACCAAAGTTTTAAAAATTGATATCATTGTTTTATTACTTATAATCCTTATTTATATGTAATTTTATTCATATCTTATCTTACAATATAGTTTTATGATTAATAAATTTTTATTCGATTACATAGTTTATTTATTCAACCCGTGTAGTATACGAATTTACTAAAGATAATATAACATAAATTAGGAGTAAGCTAGTGAGTACAAAATATAAATATATGGTTATTGGCTTTATACTCAACTAAAGACAATGAGAATGTCCCGTAAATATAACTAGATTCAAAACAAAATGAAATTAGATGTTTAATTTTCATGCTTCAAGAACACAAAAACCTGTTTCTTTGTAAAAAATAAGAATTTTTATCAATCTTTAACATATGTCAAACATGATCAATAGTGTAACATTGAGTCACAAATAATTGAAAACTAGAGCTAGAACTAGGATAAATACGCATTCATTCAAAAACCAACTTAAAACAAACAAACACTCATTCATTCAAAAATCTCTAAATTTAATCAAAGGGTCAAACATACGCAAATTCATCACGTGATAGGACTATAGGATAAACACTCATCCATTCAAAAACCAACGTAAAACTAGCAAACACTAATTGATTCAAAAACCCTTAAACTGGGTCAACCATGGCTCAAGCTTGCAATTCAATCACAAGAACACTCATTTTAATAAAAATAAATCCTAAATTGGATCAAGTAATCACTTAGTGCTCGAAACAACCTAGTGTTGGTGTGTTTTGTTCAAGATGTTAGGACTTGAACATTATATATGCTCAAATGGTGGGGGTGCTTGAACAATATAGATGGGTTTTAGGGCAGCAGGTGGTGGTGTGGTAACGGCTGGACATTAGTGAGAGAGGGGAAAAGTGATGAAGTGAAAAGCGAGAGAGAGTGACTCATGAAAGAAGGAGAACGACGGTCAAAGATTAGGAAGAAAGGGGATCTAGTCTATTGAATGTGAAATGGAGTTTGTAAGAAAGCGATTCATCGAGCGGTCTCACCCTTTTCTGGGAATTTCAAAAGACTGGTAGATTTTCAATGGAATATCCATTAGTAATAGTTAATGTGTCTTATTAACCTTTGTCATGTGTTGGTACATGTGTTATGTTACATAAAGTCACATTCGATTTAATAAATCATTTTAACACTGATGGCAAATATGATGATTGTGCACCAGTGGACTTAAAATGGGCCTCATGATTTGTTAATGAGTCTATCTTAGGTTACGCAAAATCACAATAGGTCATGTTGATGCTAGTGACATATGTAAGAGACATTAGTCGGTTGTTTTGTGTTACACAAAATCACATTATGTCATAACAACTTATTTCGGGGCTAATAACATATGTATGATTATTAGTATACTGATGGCCTTAATTAATGGCCTTTTAAAGATTTGAGAGGCACCGGATCATATACTTATAATAGTGTTTATTTCAATAATCATGAACGTGAAAACCGTAGAGGAGATGTGGATGCTTACAAAGTGCACATTACTAACATATAGTTTGTTGCAACTTTAGTCAACCAACAAGTGAAAAACATAAGATAAAAAATCATTTCCAAAATTATCAACAGATTTCTGACGGATCTTCCATCGCAAAGTTCCATGACTAACACTAGCAAAGTTCCTAGGTGATCCGTCTTTAAATACAAAAAATTACTACGTGTATATAATATAGATATTTGATCTTTTTGTGGTTTAGACGATATATCGATGATTCACCGCTAGTTACTAAGGGGTTACCGACTAATACATGTTTTTGTCTATAGTCGGTTTTCTAATAATGATGGCGACACCAATTTTATCCCTTGCTAATATCACCATGATTAAATCCTTGTTAGTATGATTCTAAAAAATCAAATTCATATATGATTAAAATAATAATAATAATTATAAAACAAAAAATAATCTATCTAAATTAGGTTCCTAGGACAAACTAAATTCATATTTCCATGATCAAGACAGCGTACTTTCCTAACTCCATAAATTAAAAACATACTTTACATTTCTACTAATCATCACAAGATGTGATAATTAAAAAGAAACTTTTTAAAATATTCCACAATATAAAAATATAATGTAATTTTGTACAGTTAATAATCCTTTACTAAAAGACATCATGGTCACTAGCAGTTAATTTTTCTAGAGACAACTGTTGATTAAAATTTCAACTCTTTCTTTTAATTTTTTTTGGCTAAAAAAAGAAACGTTATGCAATGTTGCTTTCCAAACAAAAAAAGTGCCAAATTGGATTTACAAGAAACACAATTCCAGTTGGATGCCACAAAAGTGAGTGTTTTTTAGGGTTGGTGAAACAAATAATTGTCCTTCACTATTAGTACCAAGCAATAGAGAAAACACACACCAAACACCCTACCAAAAAGTGACCAAAAGTCACATTACAAGTAAAAATTGGTATCTTAAAAAAAACTAATTTATATTTTTAAAACATTAAAAATTGATATGATTAAATTTCAAAACTTTTGCTACTTGATGCTATTTAGATCCCTAAAAAAACATGTTGATAGCTAAATAGCATGATTTATAACTAAAATATTAGGTTCAGATCCTAAATGTCGTAGATGGTGATGTATTTATACTAATAATTTTACAAATAGTTGTTAAAACTACTATTGATACCATAATTTTACTAAAATCAAAAACCCTGATGCACCTTAGCTATTGCTTAAATCAATATTATGTCTATATTTAATACTTTTAGGGCATCCATGACATCATTTTTAGGTGACGTGTTAGAGTGCATGTAGCATCCTTCTATATCCATGGGCATTGGGGGTTCTCTCTATAATGACGAACGGGGTCGAATGAGTTGGGTGAAATCGGGGTTAGGTTTTATTAACTTTTTCATTTAGTTGATCCATCTAGTTGCGAGAAAATGCAATAGGTTTGATTTTTTTCTTTCTTTATTTACATTTTCTTTTTTATTCGTTACAAAAATAAAAATTAATATTTGATATTTTTTATTAAAGAAAAAATTATTTACACTGACTTTTTTTCTTGTTTATATCTTTTAAAAATTTAATAATTTTTCAAAAGACTTTTATAAAAGATTATATTTTTAATAAATAAATGGATTAGCAAAAATAAATATAAAAGTGATAATGAGATGAATTTTTTTATTTTTATTTTTGCATTTTAGCCTTCAAATGATATACTCGACAAACTCCCACTCGTTAATAGGATTAGGGCACACTACATATACATAAGGTCCACAAGGACATATTTGTTTCGATATAATTGTTTTCGATCGGAAGGATTTCTAATGTAGCGGCTTATTGGGGGGGTTTTTTGAATGTTTATAACCCATATCACTACAGATGTCATTGAAAAAGTTCATTATACGAAGTTATATATCTGTGCGAAATATACAAAGTAATCACACAAGAAGAAACATTATGGGCGAAGTTATAAGAAAAGTGTTATAATTAATCATGTAGATATGAAACTATCACACAAATATGTAATTATCATGCAGAACTGTATTTTTGTTTGATTCTGTGTAATAATTTCATCTCTGTGTGATAAAATCACGCAAGTGTAATACTTATTGTGTGAGTATTATTTGTTCTTTCATGATAATTCCACTCTCAAATTTCATTTACGTCGCACGAAAAAATCACTTTGTTTAGTAATTTTCCACGAATACAGTTCATCATTTGTTTTAGTTATAGGAATTATTTTCGTATTTTATTATTTATGAAACGAAAAAAAATAATCTCATAATGCTGTTAGGCATTTAGCTATACCAAATATCTCATTCCTACATTTTTATTTCATGTTCTTCTAGAAAGTATATAAATCTCTTAATATGTTCACATATACAATGTGTACAAGATGATTACATTTATTATTGTGTACAAATATTAAATAGGCATAAGTTTTTAAATGTAACAAATTTACTTATTTCATATTTTTTAATGTGAACATTTTATGTTATATTTTTTTTCTTCATGCTTAACAAATAGGCATAAGTTTTTAAAACAGTTTTACATATTTATATAAGAAGTATGAACAAATTAAAACTGAGTCAAAACAACTTGCGTTTTTATTAACATTTTAACAATACAAACAACGAACAAACACTTTCCTATGTTGGCAAACTTTTCTTTTACGAATATGTAATTTTGTCACAAATTTATATAAATTTATACCAACCAATCATAATCCAAAAATATAGTTAGAATGGGACAGAAACTTGGAGAAAGTTATTAAATGTTAATAAATATGTTTAATGACTGGTTTTAATCACATTTAATGATTATAAAACGAATTGATTATACGTCATTTTAGGTAGATGTGAACTACTGAAATCCTACAACAGGAAAAGTTGAAAAAGTTATATATAAACCAATAGCGACAGCAAAAATTGTAAAAGAATCAAAACAAAGCATATATTTGGTTATTATATTACTAGCGGATTAGACATGCGCATCGTTAGGGTTCAAAATTTAATGTATATGAGAACGAATGATAGTTTTTGGGTTTTCTTGATTTTGGTGAGTTCAATGATTTAGGCACTCAGATTCTCGTAGAAATCTACACATGTTTTAACGATTCGTTATTGCATCATCATGATATTATTACCGAACATATAATATATGGTAGGTCGTTGATATCAATCAAAATAAATACATTAAAAGTGTTTGAATAATTTTTTTTATCAAATGTAGAACATGATATATGATTAAAAGTACGTTACTATATATATATATATATATATATATATATATATATATATATATATATATATATATATTACTAGCAAAACGGAATTACATTTCATTACCACAAATCACAATACAGTCTAGCTCATTTGATAGAGGTTTTGTTTCTTAAATGAAAACTTCTGGGTTTAAACTCAGACATGATGTAATTGAGTTTAAACTCAGGCATGATATAATTAGATGTAATTTAAAAGTACGAGTAAGAAAATTTGTTGTTAAAAAAAAAAGAACACTTTCCCAAGGTTGAAGGGACACCATTTTCCCAATTCAATTGATTTTATCTTCGCCCGATAAACCATCCGGTTAAAGGAGGTCTTCTTTATGTCTTTCACAACCTTGAACCATGTAGACTTCTTTTTTTGGAATACCCTCTCATTTCTACTTCCCCAAAACCCCAAAGGGTCGTTAACAATATCATATGAATTATTATTATTACTAGCTTTTTTTTCTCCCCGCACTACGGGACTCCGGTCAATTTTCCCACACGCAACAATGTATTACTTTAATTGTTCTTTGTCAATTTTCGCTCTTTGGAAACCATAAAATCAAAGTTCAGTGGCGAAACTCAAAAATACCAAACTTCAATAGCCAAACTCAAAAAAATAAAACTTCAATATAAATAGTTTGGTAGTAATACTTTAAGATTTTAAACTTTACTGATCAAAGTCAATAAAACAAATCGTTGGCCCAATTCTAAAATCCTAAACTTTGGTGGACAAAATCAAAATCATGTGCTACGTGACATGAATACGGTCAAATTTTCCAAACATGAAGGTTGCTTTACTCGGTTCTTATTTGATTAACTCATCAGAAACTATAAAATCAAAGTTTAGTGGCGGAACTCAAAAAAACTAAACTTTAGTAGCCAAAGTCAAATGATCAAAAGTTAAAGTTAAAGTAGTGTGGTTAAAATCTAAAAGATCTAAATTATACTATTCATTAGGCTTGATAATTAATTATAGAGTAATTATTATTATTATTGTTATTGTTGTTGTTGTTGTTGTTATTGTTATTGTTATTGTTATTATTATTATTGTTATTATTATTATTGTTATTTATATTATTGTTGTTATTACTTTTATTGTTATTACTTTTATTGCTATTACTTTTATTGTGATTATTATTATTGTGATTATTATTATTGTGATTATTTTTATTGTGATTATTATTATTATTATGATTATGATTATTATGATTATGATGATGATTATGATTATGATGATGATTATGATTATGATGATGGTCGTCGTCCTCCTCCTCTTCCTCGTCGTCGTCGTCGTCGTCGTCGCCGCCGCCGCCCCCGCCGTCGCCCCGCTGCCGCCCCCGCCGCCGTCGCCGTCCTCGTCGTCGTCCTCGTCGTCGTCGTCGTCCTCGTTATTATTGTCATTTTTATTATCACTATTATTATCATTATTATTATGACTATTATTATCATTATTATTATTATCATTATTGTTATTATATTATTAGTATTATTATTAGTATTATTATTATTATCATTATTATTATCATTATTATTATTGTTATTATTATTATAATTATTATTAATATTATTATTATTATTTTTATTATTTTTATTTTTATTTAAATTATTATTATAAATGGTATGATTATATATAGTGATAAAGAATCATACGTATTGTACTAGGCACTAGTATGTGTTTGAAGAGATGTTTCTATTTAAGTAATTAAGGGTTCTAATATTGTAATGGATGTAGATTTAAAAGTAAACATTAAAGCATGTATAATCTTGCTATTTAAGATAATTGAATTTATTATACTATTGCAATAAAAGTGTTGTAAAATAATTAATAAACTCAACCTAGCTTTACTTCTGTAGTCAAAATTGCACTATAGCCTATAAAAAGACAACAAAACCTCAATCAAATACCATTAAGCGATCACAAATCCATAGACTACGTAGACATTAACAAAAATAAATCTTACAGCCTTGATATTAACAAAAACAAATAAACAAAGAGATCACAAAAAGTTCTTTTAAGTTTTCGATACAATTCTTAGAGCCTTGGTCTTAAAAAATACTTGGGAGTCATATTGCCTCAATAGCATCTAATCTATCATATTCCAGTCATAAGGCTATAGGTGTTTTTGTATGGTAGTCTCGATGGATGATGTCACACCACTACCGTTGTCTCATCATGATGAACCTTGATGCACCAGTGCATACATACATGTATATATATATATATATATACATGTATATATATATATATATACATGTATATATATATATATGTATATATATATATATACATGTATATATATATATATATACATGTATATATATATATGTATATATATACATGTATATATATATACATGTATATATATATATATATATATATATATATATATATAATGTATATATATATATATATATATATATATATATATATATATATATATATACACATATATTGTCAGACCCTCAATTTCCACAAACGGGGTATTACCGTTAGGCGTGTGACATACCAGGATCTCAGCCACTAGTTACACCAAACGACACGTCAATTACAAAACATAATTACTCGTTAACGTTTGAAATTTCTAAAAACAGAGTTATTAACGTAAACATAATAATAGTTGCGGAAGCATAATTAATCTTAATTTAAAATGGCGCAACACGCGCAAACCAATGAAATAATGTTCATGAAAGAAAAATAAATATTCATTTGACCCATAAAATGAATACATGAATGAGATGTTCCTAATCGTGCGCATCATGAGAACCTGAAAGAAACATGCTAAAGTGTCAACACAAAGTTGGTGAGCTCACAGGTTTTGATAAACAGAACATAATAATAGTAACCGATACAGTAAACAAAGTAATATCAGTAGATAGCTAGTCTACTTAACAAGTTACATAGTGTATGAAGTTCGCAACCGAAGCTGACAATGTAAATGAAGGCCTCGGCTGTGGCTACCAAACCACAGCAACAGAAATTAGGTCAATTAAACACCTGTTCGACCTCCAGTCGTGCTAGAGCGACTAGCCCGGGTGGGGTTTGTCAAACCCAGTAGATCTACTCAGAATTACTCGCTGAAGAACATATATTAACGGTTCGAAATGTGAGGACTTAAGTTGGTACAACACTAGTAAGCAAGTGACATTACAGTAATACTGATTAAATAAAAATACGTTTTGAACACACGTTTCTTTCCCCCAAAGAAAATAGGTAAAGTGGGGCTGAGAACTCACCTTTAATGCACAGCAAAATCAATTAGTGTATACACGAGCGATTATGTTTTCGAACAACCTGAATGCACGTTTAATATATAATTAATATTAAATATTAACAATGTGGTTGTACGGTTTTGCGTTCACGGTTCGGTTACAATGCAGGCTATCGACTTTCCCCATTCACATGCAGCACACCCAAACACTAAAACACCTTAAATGCCTAAAACCCAAATACTCTCGCTTACACCAGATCACGTAAAAAAAATTACTTGTCATGCATTTGCTTATATGATTTTATGCCATGACACCCATACACTATAAAAATGCGTAATCCACCCAACACAAACACGCAACGACCCAAACATAACACATTTACATATCTTTAGAACATATATATAAATACATTACACACACATCCCATAAATATATACTCATAATATATCTATATATTTTGCACACATTACATAAAATGTATATATATATATATATATATATATATATATATATATATATATATATCTTTACATTTAACCTTGAATCATCACAAAAGAAAATATATACACCATGCATAAGAATCCCATCCTACTGCCATACATGCACACACACCCACTGCCATGTATAACTTCATTCCTACCCCATAAATAAAATTCAAAAGGAAAGGAAAATATGCAATGGACATCCCACAACAACACCAAAACCCATGATCACCAACAAAACCCTAATAACCCACGTGTGGAACACAACACACACAACTCAGTTCTAATATATACATATATAACTCACGCATGAACCAGCAAAATGCACCCGAACATAAGCATGAACACCCACACAAACCGAACGCACACACACATCGCACACTAAGCGCATATGCGCACACACGGTAGAAAAACATATACATGATCATGCGAACAACCACGGCCCAACCGACCCATCACAACCCAAATACACACAACAAGGTTGCAAACCCATCAACGAAGCAACCCAACGCTATTGACTAACAACCGAGGTGAACCCAAAACCGCAAGGAAACGAACACGAATAATTTCAAAAGAATCTTACCGAACGAATGCGGGGGATATGAGAATTTCGTCGGTACTGCTTTGGTTGCTAACCACGACTGCTGGACGGGGTGGTTTGGTGGTTGTTTCGCCGGCGGTGGATAGAAACAATGAATAACTAACGATCGGAACGACTAGCCTTCACGTGTAAAGATGACAGGAGTTGCTAAGAGGCTCACAATTGCGGGTGCGAAAGCTACCAGTGTTGCACGCTTGCGGACGGTTTTGCCGTCGGTGGGCGATGATAGAGTTTGGTTTAGGGTTTCGAGAATGTGTGTGTGGGGGGAAAAATGCCGAGAGTTTAAAGGGAATCGGGTGGAGGTGGTGGTTATATTAGATACGTTTTTATTTATTTATTTATTTATTCACCCTATAGCCCCACAACTATATAATGATTCAAATGGTTACAACTTGTTTTATTTCGCATCCTAAGTTACATAACGAATAAATATATAACGTGAGAATGTTTAAAGGTAACAAGAGTCGAGTTAATTTTAGTAACCTGGAAAATACAGAGTATCAGATATATATAGGTGTGGGTTCTTCTAAAAAGATAATTTTGCTTAAAAAAGTCTAGGAAGGCTTGTTGTATTGACAAGTGGATTTATATAGATATTAACAGAAATGGTATATTTGTAATTAGTCAATACACTTAAAATGGAAGTTATCTTCCGTTACATTTTAAGCCGATTTGAAGGGATTCAATTATTTAGAATACATTGACCATTTTCAATTGATTAATACTAATTAATATATTATATTTAAATCGAGAGGCAGTAGCTTGCGAAGAATTGGAGAAGAAAATGGCAAATGCTTTGATAGATGGAATGAATGGTTTGTTTTATATGATGTTTCTTAATGTATTTTTGTCTTCTGCCTTCGATGTGAGTAATGATTTGTTTAAGTTGGCTTATTCATATTTTTGTTCTTTTGGTTAATGATCAGTAATGCGACGAACGGAAAATATATTGTTTAATATGATTATATAGATTCTTTATGGATACAGTAGGGTTTAGGGTATGTGTGTGCATACTTTTTATTGAACTGTGCATATTATTGTTCTGTGCGTATTAAATGCAAAGGTATGCGTATTAAGTTATCTAGTAATTCATGTGTGTGTATTTTGTTTTTGTAATTGTTTCAAAGGTACCTGGTCATATTTTTATTGAACTGTGCATATTATTGTTCTGTGCGTACTAAATGCAAAGGTATGCGTATTAAGTTATCTAGTAATTCATGTGTGTGTATTTTGTTTTTGTAATTGTTTCAAAGGTAGCTGATCATATTTTTATTGAACTGTGCATATTATTGTTCTGTGCGTATTAAATGCAAAGGTACGCGTATTAAGTTATCTAGTAATTCATGTGTGTGTATTTGTTTTTATAATTGTTTCAAAGCTACCTGATCATATTTTTATTGAACTTTATGTAATTAATTGTTTTAAACTTACTTGATTATATTTTTATTGGTATTTATTTGTTTACTTGTAAAACAAACAGGATTGTTCTATGCGTATTAGATGTAAGACTATGTATATTATATTATATAGAAACTGGTAGTTTGGTGTATTCTGGTTGTATGGTGCGTACAATTGAGAAGATGTTTTAAACTTACTGAAGGTAGTTTTATTGTTATTTGTTTTATTTTTTTACGTGTTAATTAGACACCCAAGCATACACTGAGGTTGGCTCTGTGCGTATTTCCCCAAGCACCGGTAAGAAGTATTATACTCCTAACGTAAATGAGTCAAAGAGACCAATGGTTGGGATGGTGTTTGATTCCATTGACTGTGCTTTTGGCTTCTATCAAAGATATGCTCTTGCCGGTGGATTTAGTGCTAGAAAGAATACTCAGTACACGACAAAGGATGGCACTATAAAACTAAAGTATTTGGTATGTACCAAAGAAGGTTATAAATCTCCTAAGGTTGTTGATACATTGGAGGAGTCTGATAAACCAAAGGAGTCACGAAAGAAGCCGTCAAAAAGAACTGGTTGCCAGGCTCATATACGTTTAGAGTTAATTGATAACTTTAAATATAAAATTTATAAGTTTGTACATGGTTTTTTGTTCGTTCTTCTATTTGTGTTACAGATGTAATTCGCTCTTCAACTTCAACCATCATGCTTGGACTTATCTCAAATTGTGTGAGATCTAGAAGCTGTTTTCCTTTATCAACACACTCCTTTGGAGTTTTATCCCAAATTGGACTGTTGCTTGTTGCTTGATCATTGCTTTGTGTCAGCTTCATTAGAATTATTTTCCATTCTTGTTCTCTATCCTTTATCCTTTCACAATCAGGGTACTCAACCAATGAACTTGATATCAAATTTTGAATATTACTCACATAGTCATTAAATCTTTTGAATTCTGCAGTCAGCAAATCAGTCCTTCTCTAAGGAGTCATCGTAACAATTTTCAGTTAGAACATAACGTGCATTACTCATGCTAAACAAGTTAAAATATCAAAAGATATATGATAGTACCTGACTGCTTTCTTGAAGTACATCTGAGAATGTTGCGTGAAACACATTTATTTGGGAAAGGCCGTAATGGGATTCCATTTGTATTTTGAAGTTCCCATCGCTTGATATGTAGTTTGCCTGACTAGGAAATGTTTCTGGTGTCACACAATATTCTTTGAACTCCCTAATATCCTGTGAGGGTATTTCAAAGTTTGCATATGTTGCTCCCATGCTGGGTATTGTGAAATTGACATCATCTTCATCTATGTGATCATCTACAATTGACTCATTGCCATCATTTGATTGGATTTTATCACCATGCTCTGTGTTTTCCCCTGCATCATTGTTTATAGATGTGTTTTTTATAACGACATGTCCATCATCCCCTTGTTTTTCTTTTGGTTTCGTATAAAAAATCCATCTTTTTTCCAGAACCTGACCCACTAATTAGTTGTTTACGTTTACCTTCTAGTTCTTCCTTGAGACGTAACAATGTGTCAGTTGTGATATATGCAAACCCATGCAAATTACTCTCTTCATTGTTCATGTTGTATACATCTCTTGCCACAATCATCTACTTAATTCATAAAAACTTGATTTAGCATAAAAATATACAAAAATTAGAAATAATATCTACAACTATAAGGAATGATTATTTACCGCGAGAAGAGACAATGGGCCATTGTAGATGTGTTTTTTATAACGACATGTCCATCATCCCCTTGTTTTTCTTTTGGTTTCGTATAAAAAAATTCCATCTTTTTTCCAGAACCTGACCCACTAATTAGTTGTTTACCATGCAGTTTACCTTCTAGTTCGTCCTTGAGACATAACAATGTGTCAGTTGTGATATATGCAAACCCATGCAAATTACTCTCTTCATTGTTCATGTTGTATGCATCTCTTGCCACAATCATCTACTTAATTCATAAAAACTTGATTTAGCATAAAAACATACAAAAATTAGAAATAATATCTACAACTATAAGGAATGATTATTTACCGCGAGAAGAGTCAATGGGCCATTGTAATGCTCGACACCGTTCCATGTACTTTTTGTTCCCTTCAAGCAGTCAATGATGTAGCTACACCAGTCAAAACTTGTTATATCTGAATTAGGCGTAATTGATGTTAAAAACTTCATATTAACTGAACTACTTTTTGTTGTCTCCCCCATAATTGTGTTGTATACTACCACAAAATTTAGTATAAATTGTCTTCCATGTTTTGTGTCATTCTTCATCAAGTCTATCACATGTGCAACATATATTCTATTAAGAGAAGCACTGAACTGTCGTCTCCACTTATTCACCTCCTTATGTTTTCTTGGTGCCCTTTTTTATGAGTTATAAGTACTTCACCTTTTGGCACTCCAAGAACTTTATACACCAAATTTTTTGTTATCTTGATTACATGTGATCCAATATGTATGCTATTTGTTACTTCATCATAATTCTTGATTATCCAACAATCAAGAGAAGTAGGAAACACTGTATATATTTACTGACAAGACAGAACCAAATTCTATATCAGTTACTACTTTTTTTTGTTCATCATTAAACCTTGAAATCATTTCACACAAGTTGCTTGGGGAGTTCCTTGAAGATACCTTCTCACCAGCGTATGGAACAAACTCTTTAATCTCACCCGTGTACGAAACAAAGTCCTTAATATCATGATCTATTTTCTTAAGAGCCCTATGTTTTTTTACGAGTGGTGAGACAAAATCATCACCTGATATGTCATCAGCAACTGAAAACACATTATAAACATTATTAACAGACAATCAAATCATACTAATACTGAATGTTCTAATCGCCTACCAGACACATTTCATAGGCAAATCACTTTAATACGTACGGTTTAAATTGACATTGAACACATTGCTTACCTTTAACATAGTACACACGATGCCATCATAATACACATAATTCATCAAATGTAGAAAATTCACGGTTCTAATTGCCGACCCGACACATTTCATAAGCAATACATCTTAATACGCATGGTTGAAATCGTCATAAAACACATTGCTTACCTTAATACGCACGGTTCATCTTGTGCTTCAAACGCACAACTAAATTAATGTTTTGTTTGTGTAATGCACTGACCAATCCATGAAATTAGACACTTACCTTCGTCAATCTTCATCATATTTTCTGATTTTTTTTGCTTTTGTCGTCGTTTCAGAAGGTGATACCTTCCAAACTTTGCCACAATCATCTTTCTTCTTCATCCCTACTCTCAAAATTATACCGAATGACGCAATGTGAATAAAAAAAACTTAAAATAGCACCAATAATACACAATCAAATCCGATGAACTCACTAGTATAATGTAATCGGAATTGTTTACCACGCTCCATTGATCATGATCGTCCTATTTCTTCTCCAATTTCCCCCATAATCTCGGTTTGTAGCTGTCGAAAACCTTATTTGGTGCGAGGTTTTAGTTATATAACTTTATTTAATTTTAAGTAAATGACTCATATGCCCCTTCAATTCAAAGAAACGCATTATGCTTTGAACGCAATTAACAAAATTGTCAACCATTAAATCTCATCCATTTATCAAACCCATCCAAGGGCTAGAAATGCTTCCTAGGCTTTTTATGCAACCAGCTCTTTTTAGCTTAACTCTTCCCTATATATATACATATATATATATATATATATATATATATATATATATATATACACATATATATCATTAAATCTCTACATTTTTTTTCTCACACTAATTACTCTTATGTTTCTTTAAAAGGAGTTGATACCATGTCTTCATTACGTACTACGTAATATGATTTTAGAAGACGATGATCGGATATTTTAAGAATATAAATAAAATAATATTGAAGTCCCAACTATTGAAATCAACATGCAACAAAGACATTATATTTTTAGATTACATAACTAACATATACATGACCAACATCGGAATGATTTGTTAGAACATGTCTTTGCAACCTCGAGACTCCTTGAGGACGGCAATGATATCAACGAAGCAGAAGAGGAGGGTAAACAATTTTCTTCTATATTTCCACTCTTGGTTTCATTATCTTGAACAATTTTATCGGTCAGTGTTGCTATTAAATTAACGGCTTTTAGAAAACGGTTGGTTTCGTCAAACTGACTAATCTTGTTGGGATTTATTTGATCTTTTATTTCTTTAACTAAAAGAGTAAATCTATTATTTAATGATTTAACAAAACTTCTAAGAAAAAAAATAATGTTTGAAATCAAAGATGTTACGAAATGTCAATTACAAATCTCAAACATATAACTTTTTAAAAATACAATCTAAATATGTTTGATTTAGCAAACATGGATCATTTATATAGTTTTCTATACGCTATTTAAAAATCTATCCAAAATTAAAAAAAAATAGTTTTTCCATTGTGTAGTGTAGTTTAATTGTAAAGAAAAGTAACCAAAAGAGAGAAAAAAGATGAGTGATAAAATAACTTTTTAATATTCTTGAGTCGAAAAGAATTTGAAAAAAAAAAGAGTAAAAAGAGCTCTTTTTCCATCACTAACAGAAATAATAAAATATTTATAGTGAAATAATAGTATTTTTCTATTTATTAATTTTGTACCTAATTAAATACCTAAAGAACGTAGCGTTAATGTCAAATACTTGTTGGCATATACCATGTGACTATCGATAATTATTCTTATAAAGGCCAAATGCTTAAGTCACTTACCATGTGACGGTTTGCCTATCACACGAATATATATTAAAAACTTTCCAAACAATTCATATTTAAAATTTCATGCACTGAATCCGCCCTACAAAATGGAAACTTTGTCTTTCTAATATATAAATTATTATGTACATATATATTTATATTTAATTCAAAATATGTTTTAGTTAAGTTATAAACCTTTGGTACTAATATAATTACCTTTTGTAACAACGGTGTTCGATCTTTCGTTGAAATATAAGTCTGATATATATTTTAAACCAAGAAATTTCATTTTCATAATAATTTTTTTATAGCTTAATTAATTAAGATCTAGATCTAAATATTTATTTAAATAAATACAAGTTGGTCAACGTATGTCTTTTTGACTTTGCATTTTGGTCAGCAGTACTTGTCAATCATGAAATTAATTCTCATGTTATGCATGGTGGTGAAGGGACGTGTGAAACGTTTTGCCACGTAAATCTAAATTTGGAATCGAATATTGCTAATATTAAAATTTTTAACAAAATAAAAAATATCGTTAGACGAATAGGTAAATCGATAATATATTCAAATAGAATTCTGATTTTATTAATAATTTAGAGTATATTAAGATTATAACCGATCTTTAATATTATATCATGTAATGACTCTTTTAGCATGAATATGTAGAAGCTAAGATGTTCGAAGAACTTGTAAATAACTAGATTTTAAGGTGTTACATTTTTTATAATTTTTGATGGAAGATACTTTTTTACATTTAACAAATATTATACTAGCTTAATATATATAACTTAAGATGTTAACGTGTATTCTCAATTACAGTCAAAATAAAAGAATTAATATACATGGGGTCTGACCTTAGCTTATAATTACAAAGTAAATTAATTAAAAAGTAGTCATTCTGTTATTCAAAGTTCTACCAAATTCGTTCCTTGATATATGGTCTATGACTATATGGTTAATTCTTAAAAGAAAAAAAACAATCATTTTATCTTTTCCATCTAATTAAAAATCCCTTTTAAATCCGTTGCAACATGAAGTATTTTAGGGAAAAAAATGTCTAGAAGGCATATGATATTTTTTTATACTGTCCACCTAGGATTTGAACACGTATTGTTACTATAATAAAATTTAATTATTTAATAATACATTAAATGCTAAAGATTATTTATATACTATCCAGATTATAAAACAGATTTTTTGATAAATCCAAAACATGTTTTTTTCAATTTTTTAAAAATGACATAGTTTAAAAAAAATTAATTTTAAAAAACTTTAGAGTCTTTAAAAAATAAGATTTTTAAAACAAAAGTTTTTAAAAAAACAAAAAAGTTTAGAAAAATATTATTATTGTTTTACTACCTAAAGTAATATATTATACCTAATTTTAATCATACTTTGTCTTAAAAAGTTATTTATAATTTCAAAATATTATAAATAATTATTAATTAAATATTTAATTCGATCCATGTAATATACGATGTTATAAACTAATGTAATAATACGATGGAATAAGGTAGAACCCAAGGCTAATTCACTTCCACAACTATGAGAACCCTAACCCCTAAATTCTAAGAGCAGACTCTTTTTTCTATATCAGTGGTGTCTTTGCTTGAAGTAATAACATATCATATTTACATAAAAGAAAATTATGATACCAAATATACTAACTTTAATGTTTATGATGTAAATATATATCATTTCCTTACTTTAACATTTAGGTTATCAAAATTTGAAGTATAAATGAAAAAGAAACATACAATAATCATATTTTACGTTGTATATAATGAAATGGTAAATATGACCTCTTAAGTGTTTTAAATGTGTGTATTTGATATAAATTATTTTAGTTAGATTAAAATAATGTTATGTTAAGTTTTCAATATATATATATATATATATATATGGATCCATTCATATGAAAACCAATATTTTAGAAAAAACCCAAAAGAACCAACACCCACCAATCAGAATTTTTTAAAATATATTATTTTTCTTTAATACAACAATTATATAAAAGAGCAAAATGGTAATTCGTTATATTCCATTCAAATTAGTGGGCTGAAAATTTTAACTATTCCCTCCACTTCAATTAACCCTTCGATCTCCACTTGCAAGTAATTCAAATTTAAAGCTTTATCATGCTATTAATATTATGATTCTTCATTCAAAACTAAATAACAATTAGTCTTCTGTGGGTCGGTTGATTCTTGTGAAGATTATCTGCTGCATAATGGTAATTATTGGTGTTCAATTAAATAGGCGCCACATGCAATTTGGGAGATTTTCAACTAGCTTAATTTATATGAATTGATCAGGTTGTTCATCATAGGTATGCGATACATCCACAACATGTGAGTTATCCTAATCACACGATTTAATGTTATTATTTGCAGATGTTGAAGGTGAACTCGGATGCACTTCAACGGGTGTTCATGAAAGAGCATTGTCAGTAATAATAGTTTCAATTGACATCATGGTTGCAACAAGCAACATATATGTTGCCCCGGATGTTAATTGCATAGAAGCTAATGACCTGATGAATTATGATCATATATGTTGCCCAGGATGTTAATTGCATAGAAACTAATGACCTGATGAATTATGATGTTGAGTCTCATGATAAAGATGTCCGAATGAATAGAAATATATCATATAAAGGGTTGTTAGTGTTGGAATCTGCAAAGAAGAATAAAGGTAAGAAGGTAATAACTGAGCCCATTCAACAACTTGACTGCACTTATAATATGGTGGGTCGTGTTGATAATAATATGTATGAAGAACCTTTTGAAACATTGTGTAACTGGGATGATGCGGGTATATGTCTTTTTTCTTGATATGAAGTTTGAGTAAGTAAACAAACCTATCAACATGATTGTGATGTATGGTAATTTATATGTTAAAAGTAATGTCTTTTGTACAGAAAACACTATGTTTTTGCTTCATAATAGTTCGAATATAATTTTATATGTTGTTATGTTAGGTGATGTGTTATTGGGATATAGGAGGATGTAGGATATCATATCTATTTGAAATTTCTACTGAAAACATAAACATGATGGTGCGTAGGCGAGTGTAAATTAAAATGATGTGCACATATGAATGAATGCATAATTGTAGAATGTGGGCTAATGCATTAGTGTTGTGAGGGCATTAATGCATATTTGACAACAGTAGTGTTGATGGATTTTCTTTCTATTTTATAATGTCTTACGGTGTATTTTAACCTTTTTAGTTTTGTGTTACATTCCTAACATTTGTGAATGAAACAAACTCCTAAATTGATATTAATCAGCAGATGCATACGGGAGCTCGTGATAAGCGCATATGCAAGTTTTTAATTATACATTCAGTATAATCTAGAAAGTGATTTTGATAGCCACAGTGTCATAACATAGCGTTCTAAAATGTCAAGGTTGTTAACATAAAACCATGTTGTAATTAACCTAATATGTTGTTTACACTATATAAAGTAAATCAAACTTTTAGGGGGAGGTCATATTAATGGAAATGTATTAATAAAATTCAACGTTTTAGAATACACTATTTTTCATTCTACTCTCCATTATCGCATATAAAAGCTTACATAAATTTATTTAACCATCAATCCATGTTATTGATAATCAAATTATTCAACAATAAATTTAGGATTTTAAAAATATTAGAAGATATACGTTCTATCTTATGGTCATTTATGATAGAGTTACCCTATGGGTCAATTAAGTTAAAAATTAATTACAACTGTAGATCAAATACAACTTACAATTCTATATATTTAAACTAGTTACATTATAAAAGAATATGAGTATCCATGTTGATGGGAATTGCAGTATGTGGACCGATGCATAAATGTTGTATGTGCTATGTGGCATAGTTGTAGAATGTGCATTACTGCAAAAATTAAAGTGCTAACACGAAATTATAAGCATATGTACATGAACAAGGTGATGAACACATATATATGATTCACTGAACTAGAGCTATACATAAGAATGATTCAACATTGTCAAACCACATCTTTTCATCTACGTTTATATAAGTAACTTAACAAGATTCGATCAATTGAAATTGACAACCAAAATACATAGTCAAGAATGGATCTTGAAAATCAACATAATTTGACAGTCTAATAATGTTAAATGGGGGTGGAAATCATCCTACATTACAAAATAATAGTGTCATTGGGTAGTTTAAACATAATCCAAGAAAGTCTAGAAATTTAGGCAAACAAAATATATGAACAGCAGTTTGAAAACTTTACGAAAACCTAACTTCACCTACCCTTTCTTTTCTTTCGTTTGTTTGGCTTGACAACAACCTTTGCTTTCTTCCACGTCCTTTTTGACATTGAAGTTGACTCTTTACTAATTTTTGCAGAAGCTTTATAACCTGTGTTTCTTCCTATTTTTGTTCAGCATCCTTAACCACCCCGTGCCTATGTGTATTGATTTCAAAGAGAAGAATCTTGGCTGCATACTTGCAGCTCTGCCGTTTGACCTGGGTTTTATAGCTTTCTCTCTTCCTTGTCAAACATATTGAGCTACTTCCTTTACATACCTTTAAAGATTTCCATATGTCTCATCAAGAAAATCCCACAATCATTAAGTTTTATTTGACCCTCGGGCCAAATCCGGTCTAATGATTTGGGTATTTTTGATGTAAAGGCTTGAAAGATAACCAATATAATCCAAGAAATTTCCAAATATTTACGCTACATAAAAACATAATAAAAAATTAAAAGATAATGTTGGTAATATAAACAGCTTCTTTAACGCAGGATCTTGAATTTACTTATACACTTGATATTTATAAGGAATATCAATTTGGTTTTTAACTAGCATAAATATACTCCTATTGTGATTCTCTACAACATGTAGAATTGCAAAAAGTTATAATTTCATATTTGCATTGGTGGCTTAAAATCAGAAAAAAGAAATGTTGCCACATACAAGCCAACAGTGTCACTATCTATATATCTAACACCAGAAATTAAACGATTAATAGCAGAAACAACAACCATCAACTAATAAAAAAACCCTAATTTCATGAAGATTTGAATTTATTATCTCAGACCTAGCATTACTAACATAAAAACACCAAGAACAGAGAAATTAACAAGTTTTGAGCCCTAGGTTTCATGAAAAACTTAAGAGTCAATATTTCAGATCAAATACATATGACAAACCTATTGGATTATCAGATGTTTGTCTCGGAAAAGGATGAATGTAGTGTCCGCTGGTCTTCTATTGTTCAACGAAATCGACACAATGTTGGGTGACTTTGGTCGACAGAATGATGATTGTGAGAGACAAAAGTTCTGCAAACTTTGGTCGTCAATTTGATCTAGGATTGATGAAACGATGATGCTGTGATCTTCAAATGAAGAGAGCATTTTGGGGATTTTGTTGATGCGAACCATATCGATCAGGGGGAGGATTTTTGAGGGGTGGTTTCTTAAATCAGGTGTGATATACCGACTGTACCCCTGTCTTGCATTTCTTTGCTAGTTTTAAAATGTATAAAATTACTAATATGCCCCTTTAAATCACAACCTTTGATCATTATGATCTATGACTCAAAATGGTTTTTTTGGTTTTTTCTAAAGAATGGTTTTCATTTGAAGGCCCATATATATATATATATATATATATATAGCATATATATATATATATTATATACGGTATATAATAAATATGTTCTATTTTCTGGTATATTTTTTGAGAATATAATTACGTAAAAGTTACATGTGTTTTTAAAGATAAGAGAAGTATATTAAAAATCATCAATGATTGTGTTGTTTTTCTTTTTATGCCTAATTGTTTAGGAATTTGTAATGAGGCTCTTCTCTGACGTTGATTTGTTGTGATCAAGGATATAAATAAAGTTCACACACTTGTCAACAAAAAAATCAAATCTTATTTGAATGCACGTGCCCACACACATGTTTTGTAGATGAGTTTTCAAGAATGCAGCTATAGAAGGTGTTTAGAGATTTCAGTGAGACTTGATAGATGTCTAAAGAAAAAGTTAAGACTGGGATCAAGTTTGCCTTTGACATATACAAGAAAATCACAGACCTCTGAAACTTGAAAATGACCCTAAATTTTGTGAAGATATTGTCAAGTATGACATGCATCATAATCCATTATAGGTGGATATGGTAAGTAGTAATATAGAACTTTTCATGATCCTAGTTCTTATGTACAACACGCAAGCTTCATGTCGACAAGGGTTCGTGCATCATTCGAAGATGCACTACTTGAAAAGCCAGATGATAATCTAAAGGAAACAATAATCCATCTACAAAACCTAGACTCAAACACAATGAAACTCGAGAGAAGACGTCCCTTAAATTCTTATGTCTTCAATATAGAAGTTTTATTAAATATGAAGTCAAATTTTCACACTCGAAAGATTCTTCATCACTTATTCAGGAGTCTCAAGGAAAACATGGGTACGACAGAATCGTAAATTTAAATCATGAGAGCCCTTTCACTGCAAAGAAACTTTGCATCTTTTTTCAGGTAGCACAGGATTACATCAGCCATCAAGGCATAACCCTAATAATGAAATTTTTTACATTGCATCTAGGGTGGAAAATTTTATTGCTTCATACAAAATAAAAGAACTACCTAACGGCCACAATACTTTACCAACCCAACAATTTGCATTTGGGGACATGTCTAGAAATAGGACTCGATGGAAGACCCATTTAGGTTAGATGATATTTTGGACTTAAGTAATCTTTCCTCTACTCATGAGGAGGTAGTCGATAACTCACCAACTAATTCAGTAGCTAATCCTTCTTCTATTTTTTCCAACCTAATCAACGCTTTTAGTGTGAGCACGTGATCAATATCCTCTGAAATGATGGTGTCGAGTCATAAATGGTGAATGTCCAACTTGGGATAAGGATCCTAGGATTTTGGAAGAGAGCTAAATCAAAGAGAAGACTGATGCAACAATTAAGATGATTCGAGACCTAGAAACTAACCTGGGAGGAAAAGAACTAACAAGTGCTTTGTAGGTTATCAAGGATTGAGTTTTTAATTGGGTTTCTAGGTAAGATTTGGCTAGTCTCGCATAAGGTTGTGGTTTATTTGGGTCTGGGTTCTACCCTTGCTAATTGTGTTAATTTTTTTTGTTTAGGTGATTTTTTGATAGTCTTTTGGTGATGTATGTTGGTTTTGTATGGAGAAATATTAGTTTCCCCTAGCTTTTTCCAAAGAAGTTCAAGTTGTCGTTCAAAAGAATTATAACATAAAGATCAGTACAAAATGAAATTATCATATAAAGTACATGAAGTGATGTTTTGATAATTGATATTTAGACTAAGACAAAACTATAAATAATGAGTTGAAAATGGCTTGAATGGCAAAACAGTAACCAACCCTCATAAATTGTCTTTTTATTATTTAAATCTAATTATATTATTTTGTAAGAAACGAATAAATTTTTACATGCTTTATTATCTTTCTTAAATTATATAATAAATCGAGATACATATTATATTTAATCTAAGTATAATATTATTATATAATTTATTATATATAAATGGCTTTAGAAAAATTTGATGCATTTGCGTAATTATCTACATAATTTTGCATAAATATATACATAATAGTGCAAAATCATAAAAAAAAAATTTAACAATAATATTTTTATTTTCTTAAATTCCACCTAACCACATACTTGCAATCCATATTACATTGATGAAAAATACCACCAGATCACAACGCCATAAACTATCTAATTATATATACACAATGTGTTTTTATACTATGCTGTGAATTATACTCTCACACACACCACTCCTCAGAAACCGCGTATCGTATAATTCCTACACGTAGCATGTTAAAAACATCCCGTATAGTAACTTAACCTACCCCCATATAATAAATTGTATCAAAAATAAAATTCGTATTAACAAGATGTGATTAGTAAAGGATTAATTAAATATTGATGGGAATCTTTTTCATACCTGTAAATCCACTACATTTGAGTCGTCTTTTCCCTAATCACATCGGTATTTTTTAGTCGTATGGAGTGGTTCGATCGACTCATAATTCACCAATGCCAACCTGGGATTCTTAATTTTCCAATTAAATAATAACTCCCGAATTATTACTTTTCCTTTTTAGTTAATTACTTTTAAAGTAAATTAATCATTTAATTGCACTGTTTCACTTTAATCAAAAGTTCAAAACATTGATTACTTTATGTAGTTACAACAAATCAAATATTTTATCTTTACAGTAAGTTCAACCACTCAACATATAATTGACATTATTACAAAAAGGTAATTATGTGCCTGTTGAAGTTTTTATTTTTATATTTATAGAAAAATTGATATAATCATTAGTATGTGATGATTATATATCTGGATTGCTTATTTTAATGTTTATATTAACAATGTACTTGGGAGAATATGCTCATTCGTTAGCTCAATAGTCACACCGACTCTAAGATTTTGGTTCTCTTATTTTCCAAAATTATTCTAACTCTACAAAGTTTTATGTGTTGTATCACTAATTCACTATGACACATGATAATGCAAGGACCCTTTTATGGTATCATGATTGGAATTATCATATCCTAATTTTGATTAGTGAATATAAGTGATTGTAGAGAATATTGTTTAAGATTTAAGGTTTATGGTTTAAAGTTTAAAAATGAAAGATGATTTATATAATCACTAACAATGAGTTGAACAACGAAGTCGTTTTTCAATAAGTAACTTCAGTCTATCTTGAATGAAGCTAAGAAACATATTGTGATAAAGAATAATCTGGCCTAGCCATCTTATCAAACATTTTTGAAAGACATTTATTAAGATATTTGACTGGACTCATTTTAGAAACCTCAACGTCATTGTTGAGAAGCAAACTTGATAACATGTTAATGTCTCTTAATATGTTGGTACAAAACAATCAATGTCAAGTAGTTAATCTCTTTCCATATTTCAAAAGTCGTTCTCAAGTTGAATCGATCACACATGCATCATTGTTATCTATAAAGTATGTTCTTCTTAATTGTAATATTGATCCACGAATGTTAGAACTATCAAAGTGACAGATAATGTTATTCATGTCTAGCTTCATAATTAAGTTCTTCAAAATCCGAAACAACAAAATGTAGCTTGGATGTTGGTGATGTCGAATGGAAGTAACTAAATAATGCAAAAGTTAGAATATGATAAGGATAACAATATATACTTTTCTTATCAGTGATAATAAGAAAAAAAAAAAGAAACAAAAGTAACTAAATAATTTGATACTAAAAGAGATAGAATGACACATCCAGTATAATCCTTAGTAGAACACAAACTCTGATAGTAATCATTTAACAACAAGTGGCAATTGATAGCACTGTATGATGGTGAACTCTCTACTCAGTTCAACTTTGTTTACATACACTTTTTTCTCAAGTTGAGATCTAGTCAAGCAGAGAAGATTTCTCTTCTTATGAAGATATTAGCATTGCGTTGCTTTGTATAGGGATGTCTCTTCTATACAAATAGGTAAGCTGAAGTTTAAGACCCTTATGTTTAAAGGGCAACCAATCTTTTAAGGATTGACTATGTTCAATTTGCATTATATTCTTTGATAACAATCATAACTCTTAGCTCTCAATCTTTAGAATTTCTATTGGAATTGCTATTTATCTTTGTACCTTTTTTTGCCTTTTCTTAAATTGGACTGACCATGTGATATACGGTTGTTTAATTTTTAAGTTTTGACAAGAGTAAAGAATCAGTGTACTTGAAACATTTCATTTTACTAATTCTCACTTTAACTTTAATATGTTCATATTGTATCTATTGTTTCAGACTGTAAAAAATTTACAATCACCGTCTCAATTGTTTATAAAATCGTAACACCGATGGTACTTGACATAAATGAACGTTAAGTTTTTATGATTAAGTCTCTTGTCATGTGATGATAACACATGTTTGTGTTAAGCCCATTGTCATGTGACGCCTACATGACATGCATTTTCTTATAGCCAAACCCTTGAAAGACTTGATGATAATATATAGCCTTATTAATACTGATCTATAATTATTTCATAGACTTCATAAGCTTGGCCATCGTTGTTTCACTTCGTCTCGAAAGGCCCTTTAAGGGGATACAGAGTCCTCTAGGTGGGGATATTAGGAAAAAACGGAAAAAACTATGTGGAGGGTGACGCTTGGTGGTGGAGGTGATGATGTGGGGATGGCCGGTGAATGATCATTGGGTCGGTAGAATCTAAAAAAAGAAATTTGACCCGGAGAAACCATGAACATCATATTTTTGTTTTTAGAGAAAATAAAGAAACTCTAGAATCAGAACGGATTCCTTGTGCTCTAATATAAAACTACTAATGTAATGATGCATAGAAAAAGGTACAAACGTACGCAGGTTAATTTGCAACCAAATGAATAGAAAAATCTGCCTTTAATTTCTATAATAAACAATATATATTACAAATCTACTCTCATTTAAATCTTAACCTTCCACTGCACACAATCCCTCTATAATACAATACACAATACAAGAAATTAACCAAATGTCCAAATGACAAAAAGAATTAGACCTAAAACTGGATTAATTAGCAAAATAATACTGTAATTACCCAAATATAAACTAAAAATACTCTCTCTTCATATTTACAAAAGCCAGTGATCCACCAGCAATCAAAGCTCAATTTTCATCTCCGACGTCGGATCTCGATTTTCCCCAAAACCCATCTTCACAATACTGTGAAGATCATCCCCTTCAAATCCTGCAAACTGAAATCGATAAACAAATCATAAGTTATTCATTGAAGTGTGATGTTAACGTAAAGTTCCGATTTTTATGTAAATTGATTGAAAACAAATGACAAGTCAAACACCAGATACGCATTTTTTATTTACATGTGAAAAGGGTTCGGTGAATCCATGAACAGGAGGCAATGGGTCCACGGGCGAGTGGGTGATCGGAGTAGACCCAATGAAGAGTACTTGCGGGTTTGGCTGATAATAATCTGATGTAGATGATTCGATTGGGTATAACTGTTGATTTATCTGCAAATTTGTAAGCATACCCATAAATGGTAAATAATATTCATACAGATTTAGAGAGAGAAACAGAGGAAACAGGGGGTGACAGTTGACTTACATCTTTGGAGATGTGACTGTTGATATCCAAATCTTGCTGTGGATTCACTGTTGCTAATTTCATTGAAAGAAACTGAAGAACAAGAATACAGATTGAAATATTTGTATGGTAATTAGTCAAATTTTTATAAAGATTTGAAGTTGTTGATGATTTTACCTCAACTTGATGCTGCAGTGATTGAACATAATTGATGATTTCATCAAGCATCAGTGCTTTTCCTGTAACCTAAATCAGATTTAACACATTTGGATCAAGATTTACACCCATATTATTTTATAAAATTTAAGTTTTTTTTTTTAAAGATTGTACCTTATTGCACCCAGGAACAAGATCTTGAAGAAGCTTCATTCTTTCACTTATTTTCTCTCTTCTAACCTGAAATTGACATGATAATGCTGAAATTCAAGGTCTTGAAGATGAATTAAAGTGTTAATTTTGTTGTGGAAGCTTACTCTTTCTGCTAAACTATGACTATCAGTAGCTTGACCCCTTCTTGCTCTAACATGAATGTAATCTTTTGGTGGTTCAGGAAGCTTTTGTTTCTTCTCTGTTTCACCATTTGTATCATCCTCTGTTATCTTGAGCTTTTTTGAATCCAAATCATCATCCCCTTCTTCCTGATTCATAAACAAATTGTTTGATTTATCATAGCTTTTTGCAACATATTGAATCAAAATCTTGTGTGATTCTTGTTACCTTCACAACTGTTGATGCAATTCCTTTAGCTTTTCCTTTAGAAGCTGCAGCTTTTCGCTTTCTTGAACCCGAATCGTTCGGATTCTTCAATCTGATATCCATTTGCTCCGAAACAGAGGACTCTCCATTCGAATTGCTCTTGTGGGTCTCGATTAAATTCTTGTTGTCACGACCTGTTGCAGATCCATCGATTTTCAGCACAGGACTACTCGAAACTCGATGGATTTTCGCCTTACCGACTAATGGCGAAACATTAGATCTGTAATTCAACTCATGATTGTTTGAATTGACACCCATCTGATTAGTTCTACCATTGAAACTCCGACTACCAAAACAAGAAAACTTCGCCGCCCGTTCAGCGAACCCAGGATCCGCCGTTAACGATGGCAAATTCGGGTCGAATCGAATCGAATTGCGCAAATTGGGTGTGTTTTCTCGCACCAATTGGTCCACGGTAGGCCAATTCAACTTCAATGGTGGTGAATTCACCAGTGTGGTGTAACAAGCTGCTGCTGTTGTTGTCACCGGAGAAAATGTCACCGGAGAAACCTCACCTCCGGCATGGTTAATGTTCCCCTGTTTTCCCACAAGTTCACGAACTGCAAAATTGTCATTTGGGGACACTGAATTGGAAACAGATGAAGAAACCAGTGATGTAAGATTAGATTCAAAGATGTTGAATCTATCAACATGTGATTGCTCCGGCGGGTGGTTCATCTCCGGCGCCGGCGACATTAACTTCCATGGGGGCAATTGGGACGATGGTTCGAAGTGGAGACCTGTGTTAAGGAAGAAATCTCTGTCCATGGTGAAAAAACAGTACCAAAATCGAAGATTTTTGAATCTTTATGAGAGAAATTGGATGACCCAGATGAATTAATGGGTTAAAACGACATTGAATTGTGTTAAACTACAGTGGGATTATGTTAATTGGATCTAATTATTGTTTAATTTTGAAGAGAATTGATGCTTGAAGTGACGAACATAGGATGCGGTTAAGGGAATTTGGAGATGATGAGATGTAAGAGATTTATGATGCAAAGAAAAGCAACAGAGGAGCAAAAAAGGGGTGGAGATGGAGAGAGAGAGTGTGAAGGTGATGAAGTTTATATAGGATTTAATAATTATTAAAGTTTTAAATCATTTATTTGGCTTTTTTTTTTATTTTTAACAATGTATGAATTTTAGAAATATAAAAATTAAATTATATATTACAAAATATTGTTTATGTGAGAGGAGTGAAGAGTAACTTATTTCTTTAATGATAGCCGATAACGTGACATGTTTTTTTCTAACATTTTTCTGTTTCACCCAAGCTGACTTAATGTTTTATGAGGCGGGGCTCTAATTGAACTAAAATATAAGGTCTTTTTCAAAAACACATTCTAAACATGAGCAACCTAATCAAATTTCATTGAACAAAAGCAATAAATCAAAAAAAAAATTGATATAATAACTCAATAGTTGATTTTTTTGAAAAAAACAAAAACAAAAAGGGTCTAGTCGATGTCGATCATCAAAATTTTTATTGGGATTCAACTATCAAGTGCTGTTCTAGTTTTAAAATTTCATTGACCCATATAATATCAAAATTTATTATAATTTTTATATTTTAATAAAATGGGGGCCCTTGTTTTTGAAAGGACTCAGCTTGATACGTCATAAATTTCATTATAGTATCGACTCTTGTACCAATAATTAAGATTATGTTAAATACTAGACACTACAGAAAGTAAACAAAAATGTTACGTGATCCAGTTGTTTGTGCTCGATCTTCTCTTTCAATCCAACCGAGTTCAAGACCATGAACATTTGAGTTAGCCAATTCATTGTGTGCGATTATGTAGACTTGACTAGATTGAGTAAAAAAATTAGGCACCCATACTTACGTTTTCCTTATCTATATTTTATGTTTCATTTCATTTTTTTTTTTGTTTTTGACATTTTTCTTAACTTTTAGATTTTTGAATCTTTTATTGTTCTCTTGGCTTTTTCTTCCTTATTTTCTTTTTTTTTTCTATGTTTTTTATGAGATCTTTTGTTTTTAAGTTTAAGTTTTTGTTTAAATTCTTTTATTGCTTTCAAGTTCTTTTAATTTTAAGTAAATGATTTTTTACTGTAAATTTAGATTTAATTAAATATTTAACAGGCTAAGTGAAAATTACTAAATTTGGGTTTTGTTTTTTGTTTATTAATTTTTTTGAATTACCATCACAACGAACTTTAACTAGCGGTGAAGCGCGGTACTTGCTTTGCTAGTTACATGTTGAGTAATAAACTTTTCTTAACATACATAAATATATGCATATGTGTGCAATTAGTAGTTACATTCAATAATTAAAGAAAATATAAATTTAGGCAGGAAAAAAAACCTATTACGAGAACAAAAGAATGAAAATAAAACATTTGTTTATAAATCTTAAAAGAATTAATATGAAAATGTGCTTATTTAACTAACGTACGCATGTTTAGATAAACGGTAAAAATATAAAAACGTATACAAACAATTTATTTATTATTAATTTTTATGTAGATAACAAATACACTTGTCAAAAATTAAACGATTTAGAAAAAAAGTTTCTTGTAACAATTGATCTCCATTATTAATTTTAAAAGTTTTGATTTAAAATTACCATTCTTTAAAAGCTTTAACTTTTACCTAAAGCAATTTTAACGATTATTCGGTTAAACTGATAATTTAATAAGTGACATATCCATAATATTTACCGTATAGTTTTTTCCACATTACACTATACGGTGTTGATAAGAAAGTGAAAAGACCTAAAGGTTGCCTAAAGTAAAAAGCTTTTAAAAATTTCTTGCTTTCTAGTGAAAAAAACCTTCTTTGCCACCCACAATAAAATTAATACTAAAGTATACACCTTCATATATAGCTTGACCATTTATATAGAAAATATTTTGCGTTAAAGCATAAATTTGTGAGAAAAGTATTTTAGAATGGAGTAGTTATTTAGAAAACATCATTACATAACATCATATTTTTTTCTTTGCATAACCGTATTTATATCTCATTTTGGCAACCAAACTTAGTTTCGATGAAATATTTTCATAACTTCATGAATCGTTGAATTCTTAAACTGTTATGATAAGATTATGGTAAGAAGTTTGGATTTCGGTTTTGTATGTGCTCACGAATGAGAAATGACAATCGATGTGTACTAATGGCAAATATGACCATGAGAGTAGTATATAAACTCGTGTTTATATTATCTTAATGGACTCAAATTATATGATGTACGCTGGACACATCAATTTGAATATTTTAGACGTGCAATGTACTAATTTGAAATTTTAATATGTGTGACATTTGCATTTATGTATGTGTCTTGTATGTTTATTAAACCTACAGTAAAGTAAAGTTCAAATTAAACACCACCAAAGGGATCAAACAAGTTAACAAGTCAGTTTTATTTGAATTACATTACGGAGACATAATCAGATATCGTATATCAAATCAAATATGGGCATAAATTATGCCAACAAAATGTCTTATCGCTAACGACTTTAAACTAATGGTGGATCTGCGGGATTATCACATTAATATCGTTTTGTATGTGAATTCAATAACGATGTAAGACATATAAAGGGTGATGAAATCATGTTCAAGTTAATAGCAAATCAGTTTTTAATGACACATCTAGGATGAACGAGTTGTTTATTCACATAACCAAACCAAGGTAAAAATAAACATTACTCAACTATCTAGGATGAATGAACAATTGATTGGATATGAAGATGTATCCAATCCATGCCATCAACCATTAACTCATGCTTCCAACTATGCAATCAATCCAAGTGTCTCGATGGTCATTGATGAAATGTAGGTTAAACTATGGTGTTTCCATGTGATGTGAAGGAGTGTAGAATGACCACATGCGAAAGACAAGAGTCTCTATAAGTCGATATATGATGTGTGATGGTCATTTGTCCTTTAAAATATCTAAAAAAATTCTAGCTTCATGATCGTCACACTTGCTTTATGGTCCTATTGGTATGGTGTTGACACATTTTTTCTAGTTGTTTGGTATATGTTGAACACTCATTTGTGTTATTGGGACATCCTATTTCTCTCTATCACTCTCTATAAATGCGCGCACACACATATACATAGGGAAGAAATCAAATGAAAACTATGTTTATAATTGAAAATCGTGATAACCACCTTTAGCGAATCACATACTATATAAATTATTTATTTTTTTAATTATTTAAAATGTATTTAAATAAGCTTCACCTCATTATTTTAGTTCATGATATATTTTTAAATATAAACCCCACGGAACGAAGATAATGACGAAACGAGTTATATATATGTAACTTGTACGAGTTACATATAATACGTAACCCATGATTTTCATAATTTTCAATTATAAATATGATTTTTATGATTTTACAACTATTAACATGGTTTTTAAGGAATACATCTTCTGTGTGTGTAAAGATACATAGAAAGAGAGGGTGTCTCAATAACACAATGGGTGTAATATGGCTTGGATTATATGAACACTCGAATTTGATATTAGGACACCTATGTTTCTCTATCTCTCTCTATGTATCTATATATTTATATATATACATATATATATATGTATAGAAAGAGATAGAGAGAATGACAGAGTAGTAGGTATACCTATAACAAACCTCTCTAACACACACATACGCACGCACGCACGCACGCACGTTAACGCGCGCGCGCACACATAGAGAGAAAGAGAGGATGTCTCGATAACACAATGGGAGTACCTTAAACAACACCCTAATTTTTATATAGGATTTTAAGAATTTATTGGAATTTATATATAAATAGTACCAGAAAATCATATGATACAGTTAGTATTAATACAAATTTCAGTAACTTTTTAAAGAAATATAAAGAACACCATAAATGCAAATTCAAGTTTTGGCAAGGACAGCATAAGTTATCACGATATAAGATATAAACAAAATTCTCATAGTTTATATAGTTTATTAGTTTTTTTCTCCTCATAATCTATATAGTTTATTAGTTTACCTCTAGAGCTGTAGGCTCCTTTTTTAAATTCTTTGCTCGTCTTTTCATGGCAATCATTAATTTTAAAAAATCTTTCTAACAATACTCTTGGTGTTTCAAAGTTTTGGTGGGGCGTTGATAACTAAAAAACCAAAAAATGAAAGTGTGAACAAAAATCAAAAATCACGTCTAAATTTTGATAAAGATAAGGATATCGCAACGACCAATTTTAATTTATTAAAATATCAAACTAAAAGTTGTGCGAGGGAAATATTATAAATAAACGAAACCGCAAAGCAACTTTTACGTTTGTGCTTGATGGATGGTATATTATCGAAAACATATAATAAAATATTAATTTAAACTTAACATGATCCAACATATGTATTAATATATATTGTAGAATCTATCGAAAACATAAAATAAATTAATCGTAAAATGTTACAAATTTATAGTATATAATAAAATAACATTAAATAAGACACATGACAACTTTTTAGCGTCTCAAAAATTTTGCTTTCCCGTCAATCTCTCTTATTAATTAAAGAAAAATAATAAATATAATTAATTTGACTTTCTTTTATTACTATAATATCCTAAACGACCATACATAAAATTATATATATTTCTTTGGTTTTAATTATTCATTCTTTTAGCTTTTTTATAATTGAGTAATTTTATATTATGTTTTAAAATAACTTTTAAAAAGTTTAGGTGTTAAAATATTATTTAAATAGTATAATTACCAACCATTTAACATAGATAATTTTAAAAAAGAATATATTTAAATAGAATAATTTAAAATATTTTTTTAACATAGATAACTTTTAAAAAAGTTTAAGTGTTAAAATATTATTTAAATAGTATAATTTTAAAATATTTTTTTATGATTGAGTAATTTGTTTGTTGTTGTTGTTGTTGTTGT